>PITA01004245.1:68831-101129 GCA_004023965.1 Spilogale gracilis
GGGGGGGATATATTGCAGGGCAGTCTTCAAACCACCTGTGTGCACGGAGCAGTTGTTCAGATGACTTTTCAGATCCCTTCCAGCGTTTAAAACCTGTGTCAGGAACTTTACCCAGTAAACAGGGCTGCGGGGCGCCTGCCTAGGCCTGGCTGCTGAGGAGAGAGTGTTGAAGGCATTCTAATGAGGTAGCCCTCCAAGTTTAGCAAAGGAATGCAGGGCCCTGTTTCAGAGAAAGCAGACTAGATGGAGAGATGACAGAGGTTCAAGGCGTGTGTACTCGCCAAGGGAGGGGGAGGTTGGAGTGGCATCAGTTAGATGGGCAGAGGGAGGAACATCCTTAAAAAGGAGGCCTACTGCTCTTGGGTGGCTCAGTTGATAAGCCTCTGCCATTGGCTCAGGTCACGATCCCGGAGTCCTGGGATCGAGCCCTGCATCGGGCTCCCTGCTCGGCAGGAAGCCTGCTTCTCCCTCTCACTCTCCTTGCTTGTGTTCCCTCTCTAACTGTGTTTCTCTCTGTCAAACAAACAAATACAATCTTAAAAAATAAAAAAAAAAGGAGGCCTACTTGGGTGACTGCTTTGCCTGCCGCTGGCTCCTGGGAGGGAGATGTGGGCCCGGGGAGGGGAGGTCTCCCCCCCTCTGCCTCCTCCTCCCCTGTGGGTCCTTATCTGCTCGGAGGGTCTTGAGGGTGACCAGCGACTGGCACGGTCCCTGGCCTGAGGGACTAGCGGCTTTATCATCAGGATGATCCGAAGCAAACCGACAAGTTAATCTCCGCATCCTTGGCCCGGGGACAGACGCCCAGGCCTAAACCTGTCTGCACAACCAAGAAATGAGCTAAGGCTCACGTCTGCTCCTTGTGGGTGATCTTAGCCTAGGACAAGAAATACTATGGCTGTGTGCACTCCCAGGCATTAATTTTTTACTTCACCTGCTTTTTAGCGTATGGATCTGCCACTTTTCATTGCCAGAGGGGTATGTGTTGACAGACCATTTACACTGGCGTTTCAGTGTGAACATCCTCTGTGCAAACACAGCGGCCGAGCGCCCTGGGGTTGGAAACACGGGCCTTCACGCGCACTCCTTCGCTCAGCGGTCCGTTCTCGGTGCAGGGAAAGGAGCTGTGTAAGTTCAACAGGAGTTTTTGTTTCGAGGGTGACTATGTCTGGATGACATCGCACTTGGAGGTCCTTCATGTTATTCTCATCATCACTTAGGCCAAGGCGTCGGGATGGTGCAGCTCCTGGCTGAGATGGGCACGTGGAAAGCCACCTTTCATGTCATTTGCCCCCAAATAATGTGTGTGACGCTCAGCTTTATTTTCTTGGAACAAAAGAGGGGAAATGCCACATTTGAAGAATAAGGTGATACAAAGGCGCCGGGCAGGGGCACGGTACCGAGCGCTGGGTAGGTGGGACTAAGGACCTGGATCCTCACCCCGCAGCTCTGTCTCCGTCCCACCGTCCCACCGTTTGTGAAGCCCGTGCTGGCTCTTCCCTCAAACCCTGGAAAGATGAGTCACTCGCTTCCCTGGGATTCCCTGGCACGTGTCTCAGTCCTGACTTACCTTATTGAGGCTGGGAATGTGAACTCCCTGGGGGCAGTGATGTTTGATGGGGGGTCACGCCCATTGGAACAGCAGCTGGACCCCTGGCACGGAGCCAGAGGCCTCTCAGTGACGGTCATGCGGATAAGTTAGGGGACCGCCCCAGGCCTGGAGTGAGCCACTCTGCGCAGGGAGCACCCCACCTGGCCCCGAAGGTATGTTTATGTCACCTGCGGTTGTGGGTGATTAGAAGACCTAGACGGTCTCATTTCATTTCACTGGTTCTAAGTCATAATTATTGAATGAGCCCAAACCTGCCTCTCGACTACTAATCTAGTGTAACACACAGGAGGAAACAGAAGACCATGTTACTCATTCCTAAGTAATACAGGAGAGATCTGAGTATTTTAGGATTTTAGTTTCTTAGCCCGGACTAGTTGGGGAAGGCTCTAGCAAGGGAATGACATCAGCTAGACCTTACAGGGCAGGAATCTGGGGTGAGGAGAGAGGCAGAAGGCACGTGTGCCCTGACTCCCAGTTGTGTGGGGCTGAGGCCCAGCTAGCCGAAGGGGGGCTTGTGGGGACTTCATTAGCTCACAGTACCCAACTATGGGGAGGAGGGGTGCTGGTATCGTGTCCACTGGCCACAGGAGCTAGGGTGCCCGCCCACTCAGCTCCCTTCGCGCCTCTGTATCCAGAACGGCTGATAGTCGGGGTGCCAGCTGCTAAAATATTCCAAGTCAGTTATGACCGTAGCCAGCACAGACTTACAGTGTACCTAAGACAAAGGTAATGAGGACTCAAAGCTCATCCCTCCTCAGTTAGCTTATTGCATTTTACTCTTACGTCTGTCTCTTCTGGAGGTTATTTACATCGACTTTGTGTGTTGGTTAGAAATGCTGTGTGACCACGCATTCGGGGGTTGACATCAACCCAGTGCCCAGTGGGGGCGTTTACCCCTTGGAAGGGCAAAGCTAGACATCGCGGCTTTTGCCTCCGCCCTGGAGAGCTGGGTGGTAAACATTTTCCAGCACGTCACTGTCTGTCACTCTGGACAGGGAAGAGTGTGGACCTGACCTTGACTAGGTCACACGCACACCGCTGAATGTGGGCTTCTACAAAGACACCAGCCATCACAGAGGGCGTCTGGGGGGGACGGGTAGACGGAGGGCTTTGGTAAGTGTCGGCATAGCACAGGCTCTAGGCCAAGAGGTGAACAGGGAGGGGGGAACCAAGATGACCAACGGACTCACCCTGAAACCCAAGCGCAACCTCGTGGGAGAGAGGTCTGCGCGCCAGGGACCCCGGACAAGCCATGCAGGGGGAGCCTGGGGTCATGCAAGGAGCAGAGGGTGCTGGCCACGCCCAGAGAGGGAGGGCTGTGCCGAGGGGCGGGGTCATGCAAGGAGCAGAGGGTGCTGGCCACGCCCAGAGAGGGAGGGCTGTGCCGAGGGGTCGAGGTAGCCCCCAGCCAGGTGGAGGGACAGAGGCTGCTGGCTGAACTCTTTCACTCTGTTCCAAGGCTCTGGGTCATTTCTCACTGAAGTCTTCCTGTGCCAAATGGAGCAGGTGTCCCTGCCAGGCTGTTGCTTTCACCAGGATAGTTTGGATGCTCGTAAATACGCGATTATTCATGTACAGTGTGTAACTTTAAGCACTCAGGGTCAGATCCAACTGGGGGAGGATTCACGGAGAAGAGGTAAGGTAAGTGGCACAGCATGCTTGGCCAGATGGGGAGATGAGGGAAAGGCCTCCGTCCTGGGCTGGGGTATTGTTGGCACCACTGCCCTGAGCTGTGAGCACAGGCGTCCGTCTCAGCTCCCCACCAGCGCACACTCGACCCGACACCTTATACGTCTTTGAAAAGTACACGCAAACAACGAAAGGCCCTTCGGTTCAGTTCGGTGTATCGGGCGCCTCCCAGGCATTGCGCTCCAGGTGCTGGGCACGCAGAGAGGACTGAGGCCCAGGTTCTGACCCAAGGCGCCTTGTGCCCCTGCCTCTGTCCTCTGCTGCATTTCCCACCCTCGGCACCATGCCTTGGCTTCCCAACAGAACGACTCCGGCTTCCTGGCCTTCCTGTCTTTGCATGTCTCCACACCTGTGCTCACCGACTCTGGCCCCTGGCATGCCTCCTCGCTCCGGCTGCTCATCTCTCAGAAATGCTGCATCAGGCCAGAGCCAGGCTGGTGGGAAGGCCGGGCAGCCCAGCCCAGCATGTCCTGAGCGCGGTGTCGGTAGGTGGAGATGAAGCCGAGCAGGTGCAGGAGGGAAGCCCTCTCTAGTTAAGGCAGGAGGTGCAGTCACTGAAGAAATTACCTTTAAAGAGAGAGTTGGGGTCCTAGATGCTGCCTGAGCATTTCTGGAACTTCCTTGAGTGGAGCAAAGCAGATGTGTGGGGAACAAGGGGTTTGCGTGAAAGCCATTTGACTGAGTGCGTGGAACAGCCGGAGAATTCTCGATGGTGGGGGGGGGGGTAGACAGTGTCTGCCCTCCTGGGACAAGCTGGCTATGTGTTTCACACAGTCCCCCAAGGACGGAGAGACTCAGGACCGGTGGCCTCTCCCTCACAGCTTTGTTCCCAAGATCCCTGAGAGCATGGCGCTCTGCTTCCCTTGTCTGTTAGTTTATTCTACCCAAGCCCAAGACCCCAACATGGGGCCGGAGCGCTCGGAAACAGGGATGGCCCCCTAGGCTTGGGGTGTGAGATGGCGCGGGCGCCGCGGTCGGGTTGCCAAGGAACCTTGTCTGAGCTCTGGCTGGGAGGCAAGTGGGCTCTTGGCAGCTCACGAACTTGGCTTTAGTTGAATGTCATTGTCTGTTTTGTGTAATCCCTGTCAACACAACGTGGAGCAGTAGAGAGAGAGGCCGCTCGTCTGAGCTGGACCAGCGTCTCAGCTCCGAGGGCAGAGAAAGGTTGGGGGGGGGGTGCCGAGGCTCTTCCTGCGGACACACGGTAACTCAATTTTGCCCACTCCGTCTGCTGGGAAGTGTGTATTCAGTGGCGATGCTGTGTCAGTAGTAAAGGATCGGGGGCATACCTACAAAGGGGCATCGTGGTGGACGGGTGACTGTATATGGAGACTTAGAGAGCCTTGGGATTTTTGTTGTGGTTGAGGTGGGAGAGATGATTCCACCCCATGTTCAAATGAGTGGGCCTCTTCTCTCTTGCAGACATCTGTATCTCGTGTATGTGCTTGATGCCGGGACATAAAACGCTAGGATGTTGAGGGCTCAAAAAGAGCTCATTGTGGGTTGAAATCCGGTGGCTGTCTACAGCCCTGTGTGTCAGAAGGCTGGACCTGAGAACCGCACTCATGGTAGGGAACCAGGATAGATCTGTGTGGTTCCCACCAGCCAGTCCGGGCTGAACCGTAGTCATTGGGGATTTATGTATCTTGTGTAGATTGAGAAACGTGCAAAGTAGCAGAGAGGGAATGAGTTGTGACCTCCAGGATCCTGAGATCCAGCACAAATCTGCCTGCTGGGTGGGGCAATCATCCCAACCCCTAGAGTTACTGAAACTGATGTGGGGGGGGGGGAGTCATTTACAAAGGAAGCAGCAGATTCCAAATGCAATGCTCAGGGGGATGCAGGGGAGGAAGTTAAACAGAATTAGCATGACATGCCTAATCGTGAAGACTCCTTTCATATTAGTATTAAACTGTATTCAGGTCTGTAGAAATGAGAATGTCTGTAGATATTCCCTTTTGAGGATTTAAGTCAGTATTTAAAATTCTATATAAAGGCCGTAATTATAGCCTCCCTAAAGGGCCAATTGTCCCTCGGAAGCTGGGTGTGAACCGATTTTTTGAGGCTGCAGGGAGCTGACTGCTTTCTCCCAGTGAGTCCTGTCTGAGGGAGCTGCGGAGCAGGTTTGGAAGCCTCCGAAAGCCTAGTTTTGGAAGACTCCGGCTTGCAGTCCAGCCCAGCACAGTCTGAAATGTGCTTTTACAGGTCCTTTCCCAGCGAGGGTTCTGGTGGCCGAGGGCAGGCACCGGGCTCCCCGCTCGCTGGCCTCAGGGCCGTCAGGCGCTGCTCGGGGGTGTGGTCAGCCAGAAATGGGGCATAAATAGGGCCTCAGAGAGCAGGCCGGAAGAGTGATGTCTAAGGACCCAGACCGTTCAGGCTGGTTTGGTTTCTGCCACCAGGACACTGCTCAGAAGCCCCAGGCTGAATGACCCGGAACATCCCCCCGCCCCCGCCCCGTGCCCCCCACCACAGTTCTTGCCTTACCTCGTCTCCAGGCTTCTGTCCCCTTCTGTCCCAGCTGTCACCCTGGGATTTGAACCTGCCACTTGGCCTCTTCTGCCTCCTGACATTTCTATTCTTCAGCATTTTCTTGTCGGGTCTCCAAGTGCTCCCCTGTATTTGGGCCTTGAGTGACCTCATGGATTCACTCAACAGACGTGTGCAGAGCACCTGCTCACGCTGCTCACTGTCCTAGAAGCTGGGCAGGCGATGGAGGACACCTTCCCTCTCCCTAGGAGCTCCCTCCCTGTCCCCCCGCAAGGGCATGGCTACTGACCCTCCGAAAGTTGACTAGCCTTTGACCGCCTCCTGCTGCCAGAGTGACCCCCCGGCCTCGGCCCCCTCTCTGACCCCGCTCTACCTTGTCTGCATGTGGGTCGAGCCCCAGGCCTCTCCTGGCCCATGCTCCGCGACTCCCCCTGTTAGACTGGGTGCAGACTATCAAGATGGGCACTAAAGGGAAAAAAAAATCCCTCTTCTTTCTGCCTTTGTTAACATCGTTAGCATATTTTATAGCTAAATTTGTGAAGACTTTTTCTGGGGCTTGGCAACATCTGCCTCTTAAATGAGCAGTCTCCAAAGCCTTTGCTCACCAGCTGTTAGAGAGGTGAATGTGAGCTCCTGGATGAATTCAGGTCACGCAGCCGGGGAGGAAGCTGACAGTCCCCTCCTTGGCCGGGCTCCGGGGTCAGCTCGGGATTTCTGCTTGTGCCTCTCCGCAGAGGCAGCCTCCAGAGGGAGGAGCGCCATCCACACTTAATGTTTCCACCCCCATGGGGATCACATCTCAGTAAAGCATCCCTCTGACCCCTTATCAACAGGCTTCTGGCCGATTTAGGGGCATCCCAACTTTTTCCATCCTGCTTGCGTTTCTGTTCCCTTGACGAAGCCAGCCCTCCCTGCTGGATGCGTGTGCAACCTCCCGGTAATGGACACACTGTCCCCTCTTTGCGGGAACGCTTTAGGGTGCTCCCCCACTTCACTGATCGCGGAGCCTGTCATGCGTTGCGTCTGCTTATGACCTGCTCCTTCCTTTTGGCTTAGGAGAAGCTCCCCATGTCATCCTGTTTGATGGTTCCAAATCACAAATTCATGGACTTCACATTGACTTTCTTTGGTACCTGATGTAACTACTTGGAAGAGAATTCTTTATTTAAACCAACCAGCCACAAAGAGTTTCTTTTTGAGTCCATATCATTATTTTCCATTTTGTTGCATTTATTTTTTTCCTGTAGCTACGACTCTTGAAAATCTCCATGATGAGGCATAGTTCCTTTTGCAACCTGGTTGCTCACTGCAGGCATTTTTGTTACTGTGGATCTAAGTGAGTTCCAAGGCAGCCCGCAGAGAGAGGAGTCACTGTGCACCTTTCCTGGATTTTGTCTTCAGTTCTGTGAGTGCTGTGAAAAAGAGAAAACCAGCTCAGACCTGCGGATGTCAGCGCTGTCATCGTGTGATGTGTGCATTTGTAGACAGGAGTGTGAGTGTGTGCATTTGCAGAAAGGAGTGTGTGTGAGTGTGTGCATTTGCAGACAGGAGTGTGTGAGTGTGTGCATTTGCAGACAGGAGTGTGTGTGTGCATTTGTAGACAGAGGTGTGTGAGTGTGTGCATTTGTAGACAGGAGTGTGTGTGAGTGTGTGCATCTGTAGACAGGTGTGTGTGAGTGTGTGCTTTTGTAAACAGGAGTGTGTGTGAGTGTGCATTTGTAGACAGGAGTGTGTTTGTGTGCATTTGCAGATAGGAGTGTGTGTGAGTGCATTTGTAGACAGGACTGTGTGTGAGTGTGTGCATTTGTAGACAGGAGTGTGTGTGAGTGTGTGCATTTGCAGACAGGAGTATGTGAGTGTGCATTTGTAGACAGGACTCTGTGTGAGTGTGTGCATTTGTAGACAGGAGTGTGTGTGTGTTGGATCCAGCTGTCGACAATGAAAAACGCCAAGGTTGAAAGAAAGAGAAGCATCACCCAAGTTGCAGAGACTGAAAAATGCATGAGGGCAGCCCTCCCATGGAGGAATCCCACGTAGAAACATCCTGAGAGGTTTGTCCGAATACCGACCAGCTTACTTTGTTCATATCAAACAAGAAAGACTGAAATGTAACATGGAGGCTTGCTTTCCAAAAACCCTGTTTTTTTTAAACTGACAATTCCTGCCTTATTAGGATGGGAACTCGGCCTTCCTTAAGTTTGAACAAGACCACCAGGGCTGTGAGTGGAGGAATTAAAAAGCCTAAGAAGCGATGGCTGATACTTGCTTTCCATTCTGTTCTTCTACCTCTTGTTAGAATATATAAAGTCCCGTAGCTCAGGGCGTCCCTTGGCTAGTTCTAAACCCACGTCTCCAGCTCCCTCGGGAAGCCTCCGACCGCGTTTCCCACTCCTGGCTGGGAGCACTGCGGTCATCCCAGGCTGAGTGTGGTGCTCAGAGTGCACCCCCGGCCCCTCGGCTGCCTGTCATGCGGCTTTCCTGGTTCTGCCCCTGGGCTGCCATTTTTGTTCCCAGTGCCTTCCCACCTGCCTTGCCCATATCCAGCACCCACTCCCTCTCCATCCCCCTCCTCCTAGTCTACCGTTTCCTTGTTTGTTTGTTTGTTTGTTTTAAACCAGAGGAATAAAATTTTCTAATCATAAAATCATTAATGGTTTCCATCTGCCCCCCGCGACCCCTCACTTCACTGGAGTCTGAGCTCCTTACAGGGACCTCTGTCTAGAGTTCACGCATGGGTTCCATCCCTACAGAGCCGTGCTTTGTACTCAGCGGCACTAATAAATACTTGTTGAAAGAATTGGTTCATTGCATTATACTTGTGTCATCTTCTTAGCGAATATGTTTCCCCGGCTCTACAGCCTGCAGAGCAAAGCCCAGAGCCCGGGATGAGAGTTGCCGCCGACACAGCCTGGAGGCCAATCACGTGACCCGGGAGGCTTTTGTTCTGTTCTACTCTGTTCTATTCTGTTCTGTTGTTTTGTTTTTTCCCTGGTTCTGCGGGGTCCTGGTACTCCCTGGAGAACAGACCCACAAAGCCAGCGCACCAGGAGCAAGAGGGCCCTTTATCTCTTCTGTGACTAATTCTATTGACATTTCTGAGCAGCCAAAGACATTTTAGCAATTTTGCCTCAAGGAGATTTCTAGAATCACTAATTGATTGTTCACTTTTCTCTGCAGAAGAGA
This sequence comes from Spilogale gracilis, assembly GCA_004023965.1. NCBI lineage: Eukaryota > Metazoa > Chordata > Mammalia > Carnivora > Mephitidae > Spilogale > Spilogale gracilis. The sequence goes on from PITA01004245.1 coordinate 77,800, forward strand.
GATCAGATCAACTCAGTCTGCATAGATTTTGTGGAAACATGAGACTCTGCAATTCACCTCTGCATTGGAAACAGTGTCTGGATAATAGCTTTATACTTTCTAGGAACCCGAGATTTCCTTGGAATGTTCCTCCGTGTAACTGGAAGGACTGCCTTTCAGCCTATTTTCTCTCTGGTTCTGACTGGAATTCCAGTTGTTCTGTCTTTGACCTCGTGGATTCTTTTCCTCTGCTTCTGTTCTGTTGGGCGCATCCATTGACTTTGTTATTTTCTTGCTTGTTTTTTCAATTCCAAAATTTCCATCTGATTCTTCTTTGCGTCTTCTATTTATTTGTTGAGGCTTTCTGCTTTTCCTTTACTTTGAGTGTGTTCACGATTCCTTGTTGAAGGATTTTTAGGATGGCCATTTTAAAACTCTGGTCAGAGAAGCCAGACTTCTAGAGCATCTCAGGGCTGAGCGGTGTCTGTTGTCCTTCCTCATGAAAGTTGAGGCTCTTGGTTCTCGGGACGTACAGTGATTTCTAGTTATCTCCTGACATTTGGGGCGTAATGTTTCAGACTCTGGATCTTATTTAGACCTGTCTCAGCAGGTCTCCTCTGACACCGTGTTAGCAAGGGAAGGGCTGCCGTCTTGCAACTGCCTGCAAGGGAAAGTACAAGGTCCTCACTGTGCTTCCTTCCTTGCTGGTGGTGAGCAAAGGTGGGAGGTCAGACTTCCCACCAGGTCCCACCGACAGCAGCTGGGCCCGGAGGGGAAGGAGCGCCTTCTCACATGGGGGACGTAGGGGTTCACTCCCAAGGGAGGGTGGTGAAGATCCCAGCTCCCCAATCAGCCTTTCCAGACACCAGCCAGCAGGTGGGGAGTTGGGGAGGAAAGCTTTGCTATAGCCTGAAAGTGCTCCCACCCCCACCCAGGTCTTTGCTGGTATGAACCGGGTGGAGCTATAGTTTTTCCGTGTTTGGTTGGAGGAGGGCAGTTCATGTCTAAAAGTGTTCTGTCTTAGAGGCTGCCTAGTCCCTGGTCCCTTAGAAAGAGGAGGGGGGGAGGGCTTTTTCCATCTGCATTCCATTAGCATTTCCAGGTTGCCAACATCTACAGCATCCAATCTGGGATACATGAAAAAAATCTATGTAACGCCAGGGAACTCACCATCACGTTCTCCCGCTGATCCTGAGGTGGCCCCTGCCTTCTTCTCTCCACCTTTCGGAGTCTATGTATAATGTCCTGCACTCAGCTGAGCAGGAAGAAGTGTGTCTCTTCCACCTTATCCCAGAACTAGACGTCTGGAAGGACTAGTTTAATGCCCTCTTTTAGAAGAAACAACTTTGAAAAGGAGCCCAACAAAGAATAGAGTTTCATGTTGGCACACTTGTTGTTACTGTAATTTCAACTCTTAAATCTCTCCCCCTCCCAGTCTGTTCCTCAAAATTGACTTAACTGCTTCTCCATTTCGGGTTTTTTTTTTTGTGATCTGCTAATAGGAAGACTCGTGTCGCCTCTTCCCTGCCCTGAAAATGCGGCTGCTTCCTGCTTCAGACGCTAGGTATCCCCAGTTGATCTTCCATGGAAGTGGGATGTCTTGAGTAGAAATAAGCTGGATAAATGCTTCATTGCCTGATAAGATGTGCTTCAAAGCCTCTGTTCCCTCTGTCTGGGGAGCATTGCTCTTTTAAGTCTTTGACTTTCACGTGTCCCTTTTTGTCACTCTTGAGAGTGCCTGACTTATTGACCAAAGTTGATGCAGGAAGAGAATGCTGTCATGTCAGCATCAGGAAACAAGTGGAAGGAGATTCAGAGTGCCCTTGATTCCTCTTTTGGCAGGCTCTGGCCATTGGGCTTCACTGCCTTGGTTTCTCTGGCCAAGCCTGGAGAGCAGCTTGGCACGGGACCTGGAGGTCAATGGCACATATGTGCCCACTGTCTGAGGTTGGGCAGCCTGGAGGGAGGCAGGTGGAAGGTATATGTCTTAGGAACAGCCATGCCCGTGGATCATGACCTGTTTGACCCTGTGCATGTTGGCGCTGCAGTTCTGTTCACACCGGCCTTACGGTACAGAGTGCCCACAGCCGTTCACACCAGCCTTACGGTACAGAGTGCCCACAGCCGTTCACACCAGCCTTACGGTACAGAGGGCCCACAGCCGTTCACACCGGCCTTACGATACAGAGGGCCCACAGCCGTTCACACTGGTCTTACGATACAGAGGGCCCACAGCTGGTCACACCGGCCTTACGGTACAGAGTGCCCACAGCCGTTCACACCGGCCTTACGATACAGAGGGCCCACAGCCGGTCACACCAGCCTTACGGTACAGAGTGGCCACAGCCGGTCACACCGGCCTTACGATACAGAGTGGCCACACCAGCTGTGTAGGCATTCGTAGCAGCTAGACTTTTAAACTTGATCATCTTTCAGGTATGGGGGAGACGGGGATCCTGTTTTCTTTTTCTTCTTCCTTTTCACTACAACTCACTTACTTCTAAAGCTGATTCTGTAGCAGTCCCAACATAGTCAAGGCCCAGGGAGGGGGAAGGAATGAAAGTCATGACTTCACTGCAAGTATGTGTTTACTTCTGGGGGGAAAGTCTTGTTTCTTCTGTCAGCCACATCCCAACATATATTATACGTCTACGGTACTTGACGCCATAGCACACGAATTCTCTCAATTTGAGGGAACAACTCTTTTTCTTTTTCTTTTTTTTTCTTTTTTTTTTTTCTTTTAGATTTTATTTATTTGACAGAGAGAAACACAGCCAGAGAGGGAACACAAGCAGGGGGACTGAGAGAGGGAGAAGCAGGCTCCCCACTGGGCAGGGAGCCCGATGTGGGACTCGATCCCGGGTCTCCGGGATCATGACCTGAGCCGAAGGCAGTCGCTTAACCAACTGAGCCACCCAGGTGCCCCCTTTTTCTTTTTCTTAAAACAGCTGCTGGTGACAAATGACCGTAGACCAGTTTTGACTGACATTTTGTTTGCTTTTTTTAGACTTAATTAGCATTTGTAAAATTTAGGAGAGGTAAACTTAATCATAGCATAATAGGATAATGAAAATTCTAGGTGATAATGCCAGAATGGAATAATGCTATTCCTAGGCGATCGTCTTCAACAGCAGGGTAAATATAGAAGGAAAAGGAAAATTTGGGTTGGGGGTGAAGAAGTTGCTCAGATATTTACCTTCCAGCCTGGAGCCAGGTATAAACTTGGAAGTATGAATATTAAATTGAAGGCATTCATTGTTATCAAATCCAATAAAATGATAAATAAAGGCACTGGATCAATGTAAGGACAGTTGGAGAATGCAATGATTGAAACTTCTATCCAGGCCAACTTAAAGAGCATTTTCTCAGATATCAGACATGTTTAAAATATGTTCTAGAGGCTCTGGGTGGCTCAGCCACTTCAGCTTCCGACTCTTGGTTTCTGCTCAGGTCATGATCCAAGGGCTGTGGCTCTCTCTGCCCTCCCGCCTCAAATAAATAAAGTCTTGGAAACTATATATATATATATATATATATATATATATATATATATTCTATATCAATGTAGAAAGATATACAAATGTTATAAGCACACAATCCCCTTTGTATAAATTTATTAATATGAAGATTAAATGCATTCAACTCCTGAATACAACTGAGGAAAAATTTAGTTTTCAAAACACACATATATTTGGAATTGAGAATTAAAAGTCTAAAATTGTTTTCCAAACACTGAACCTAGAATCAAAATAAAATACAAGTACGTCCTGACTTGGAGGCCCCAGCTGCTTTCATGAGCCCTGATTCCTGCTTATTTATGTTAATGGATGCAAGACTTTGCATAGCCCTTGAAGGAGGCCTTGATTAAATAATTTGTGGTGAATTTCCAAGGTCAGAAGAAGGGTAGGATGAGAATATAACAAAGGAACCCAAACTCCATGGGGGCAAATAGTGGGAAGTCTCCCACAGGACTTAGGGCCCATGGGTCTCATGAATTCCAGCCAGCACAATTCCATGAATTTGCATCCTTTTGTTATTCATTTAACAAACATTTATTAAGTGTCTATGACATGCCAAGCACTATGCTGGGTGGTTTATAAGAAGGAGTAGGGTGCCGGGGTGGCTCAGTGGGTTAAGCCTCTGCCTTTGGCTCAGGTCATGATCTCAGGGTCCTGGGATCGAGGCCCGCATCGCGCACTCTGCTCAGCGGGGAGCCTGCTTCCTCTGCTCTCTCTGCCTACTTGTGATCTCTCTCTCTTTCTCTGTGAAATAAATAAATAAAATCTTTAAAAAAAGAAGAAGAAGGAGTAAAACACAACTCTGTGCCCTCGAAAAGCTTCCAGTCTAACGGTCTCATCAGAGGAGAGGGAGAGAGAGCATAGACAATCCCAGTGCAAAACACTGTATATCGCAGAGCTCCAAATGTAGCAGTTCAACACCATCATTCCGTTCCTCCTGCTGACGCTGTAGGCCGCTCAGTGGAAATGGCCATACGCTGGTCCAGGATGGCTGGCTCGCCGTGAGAAGCCTCCAGAGCTGGGGGCTAGAATGAGCTGGAGGTATCGTACTCACCGGTCTAGCGGCGTACGTTGTACATTGACTGTTGGCCAGGACCACAGCTGGGCCATCTGTTGAGCGCTCTCTCCGTGTCATCTGGTCTTCCTTGTGGCATGGCAGCCTTAAGGTGGTAGGGTTTCTGAACTGGTCGTTCGGGGCTCCGAAATGCGAGTCCTAGCTCCCAGAGCAAAAAGTGCTTTAATCACCTAGCCTTGAGAGTCATCCCTTACTTCCACCACATTCTGTTGGTTACAGGCACATAGCAGCCCTCTCAGAACTGGAGGGCTGGGGGAGTTTGACTCTCTCCCTCTCAGAAGAGCATGGTGCATAGGAAACCTTATTACAGCTATTTGTGGAAAATTCAATTGGTCACAGGGTAGTATTTTTAAAATATGTCTTTGACAATCCTTTCTGCAAGCAGTAGGACCCAATTCCTAACTCTCCACTGTGGGCTGGTCTTAATGACTCTCTTCGAGCAAGCAGAGTGGTGGAAGTGATGCTCTATGACTTTTGAGTCCTAGAGAAGTATAGCTTCTGCCACCCTCTTCTCTCCATCCCTCCTTCTCCCCCATCCCGTCAGCTCCCCCTCAACCCCAACCCCTCCCTCAGTCCTGGGGAAGCCGGACACCATGTCTTGAGGACATGCAAGCTGCCCTGAGACAGGCCTGGGGAAATAATTGGGTCTGCAGCTGCCTTCAGCCACGTGAGCAGCAAGATCCTCTGGCCCCAGTCAAGCCACAGCTGACATCTTGTCTCCAACCTCCCCAGAGACCCCAAGCCCAAATCACGCAGTCTTGTCAGCCCTAGATTCCTGACCCCAGAAGCTGTCAGACACAATAAATATTTCGTGTTCTGAGCCATTCAGTTTGGGGTAACAGTAGATCACGAATGCATCTGGTACAACACGTATATAGAAGTGTGTTGGTGTTTATAGGAGAGCCCCATTGTCTAGGCTTGCTGGACCAGGAAGTCTTCCTGGAGGAGGAAACACATGTGCCCAGTCTTCAAAGGCTCAGGTTGGGAATGGCAGGCTAAGGCATAGGAACCCGGATGTACCACAAAGAAACAATGCAAATAGGGAAAGAATTATGGGAGAATAGTGACCCAATTTTAACTAATTGTCTGTCAGCTGGGGCCTTTCTCATAGACCACTCAGAGACCAAAGAGAAGTAATATATTACAAGAGCTGAGACCAGGACCTGGCCTTCATTGGGGTGCAGTGTTCACCCACCTGTCTCCCCCAGGTCAACCTCAGCATCACCCTGGAGTTGTTAGAAGGGCAGGTCCAAACATACCCGTGCCCAAGACAGTGTCCGATCATCTGTAGATGGTACAAATGGCCTGTGAAGGTGTGAGAAGCCCCCTGCTGAGGACGGACAGGGGGTCCCTGCTCCAGAGCCCCGGCACCTCGGAGGAAGAACGCATGGCAGGGGAAATATAGACAGCAGCCTGGGGAACAAGGGCTTATAAAAGGAACAGAAAACCACGTTGCCTGGTGGTGACACTCGACTTTCTTACTTCTGTGTTCTATTTTTAACCCGAGGTCCTCTTTGAATAAAAATAAAACTTTAAAAAAAAAGGAAATTAGTTCCTGTAATTTCCTCTTCTTTTGGCACTTGAACATCTCCCTTCAGACCAAAGCGCTCATTAATCTAGTCCCAAGGCAAATCGTCATTTTTCCTTAATGACTTCCTAACCTTCGCCTTATCTGATGAGGTGTCAGGTCTGCCTTGAAGCGCCTCCGGGAACCATGTTCCTGCCCCTGATTTTCTCCAGGAAGACCTGGAGGATCAATACTGTGGAGGAAGCTGGGTGCATCAACGGGACAAGGTTTCCTTTGTAACGCTCTTCCATGTCTGATGACTTCCTCCGCTCAGCTGTTCCCCAGGCGGCAGGCGGGAGGGTGAGGACCAGCTCTGCAGGGAGCTGCCGCTCTCCTGTCTCGGCTCCTGGAAGGATTGCCTTGCCTTGGGCTCACCAGTCCGCGGGCTGGATGTGCTGTGTCAGCTGAGAGCAGTCATCCGAACTGTGATGGGGACTCATTATTCTCCAGCAAGGTGGTAGGGAATCTCCATGTGGGTGAATTTGGATGGTCAGAAAGGGTGGCTAAATGGAATGGCCTCCTCGGAGATGAGAGCCATGGGATGGCGATGCACCAAATGGTCCAGGAACAGATGGATTCCCCCTTTGAATTCACACATGTCATTTGTCCCTGATTCTTCTTTTTTAATTCATTTTTAAAAATCAGGATATTTAAACTAAAAAACAAGCAAGCTCAAACAGTTCACCCATTTTTCCCATCTTTGACCCTCCACTTCTGGCCACCACCAGTCTGTTCTCTGTATTTATAAGCTTATATTTATTTATTCTTAGATTCTACACAATGTTTGCCTTTCTCTGTCTTAGTTCACTTAGCATAATGCCCTCGAGGTCCATCTGTGTTGTAACAAATGGTAAAAGTTCATGCTTTGTTATTGGGTAATATTTTACAATATGTATTGTACATATGCATCTGTAATTGTATTGCAAATATGTAAATAGGTATATTTACAGTACATACTGTAAATATAAGTAGATTATAAAATATTATACGATATGTGCGTATATGCATATCTGTATGTACATAAACGCGCACGCGCGCACACACACACACACACACACACACACACATCTTCTTTACCCATTCACCTCTTCATGGACACTTAGGTTGTTTCCCTATCTTGGCTACTGTAAATAATGCTGCATCGAACATGAACATACGTATATCTTTTCAAGTTAGTGCTTTCATTTTCCTTGGGTAAATGCCCAGAGGGAAATTGCTAGATCATAAGGTAGGTCTATTTTCAATTTTTTGAGGATCCTCCATACTGTTTTCCCAAGTGGCTGTGCCAATTTACATTCCCATCAACAGTGCCTAAGAATTTCCTTTTCTCCCCATACTCACCAACTCCTGCTATGTCTAGTCTTTTTGAAATTAGCCATTGTAACAGGTGTGAGGTGATAGCTCATTGTGGTTTTGATTTACAACTTCCTGATGATGAATGATATAGAGCATCATTTCATGTACCTGTTGGCCATCTGGATGCCTTTTTTGGGAAAATGTCTATTCAGATCTTCTGCCCATTTTTATTTTTTTATTTTTATTTATTTATTTATTTGTTTGAGAGAGAGAGAGAAAGAGAGAGAGAGAGAGAGAATGAGATTATGAGAAGGGGGAGGGTCAGAGGGAGAAGCAAATGCTCTGCTGAGCAGGGAACCCCATGTGGACTTGATCCTGGGACTCCAGGATCATGACCTGAGATGAAGGCAGACGCTTAACCAACTGAGCCACCCAGGAACCCTTTTCTGCCCATTTTTAAATCAGATTTTTTTGTTTCTTATGCTCTTGAGATACAGGAATTCTTTGTATATTTGGATATTAGACCCTATCAAATATATAAATCATATATTGAAATCCTTTCTCTCATTCAGTGGATTGCCTTTTCATTTTGTTGATTGTTTCCATTGCTGTGCAGAAGCTTTTTAATTTGATGTCCCACTTGCTTGTTTTGCTTTTGTTTTGTTTTTGTTTTTGCTTCTGGCATCAGATTCAAATAATCACTGCCGAAACCTATGTCAAGAAGCTTCCACCCATGTTTTCCCCTACGATTTTTATGGTTTCAGGTCTTATTTTTAAGTCTTTAATCCATTCTGAGTAATTTTTATGTATTGTATAAGAAAATGGTCCAGTTTCACTTCTTTTGCATCTGGCTGCCCAGTTTTCCTGACATCGTCTATTGAAGAGACTACCCTTTCCTGTATTGCATAGTCTTGGCTCCTTTGTCATAGATTAATTGTATATGCCATATATGTGTGGGTTAATATCTGGGCTCTCTATTATGTTCTGTTGACCTACGTTTATTTTTTTTTTGCCAATACTGTACTTTTAATTACTATAGTTTTGTAATATAGTTTGAAAAAGGGAGCACGATGCTTTGTTCTTCTTTTTCAAGATTGCTTTGGATATTTGTGGTCTTTTGTGGTTCCACACACATTTTAGGAGTTTGTCCTAGTTCTTGGAAAAAAATGTCATCGGAATTTTGATAGGGATTGCATTGAATCTGTAGCTTGCTTGGGGTAATATGGACATTTTAACAATATTAATTCATCCAATCCATGAACATGGAATAGCTTTCTATTTATGTGTGTCTTCTTCAATTTCTTTCATTAATGTTTTGTAATTTTCAATATACAGGTTTTTCCCTTCCTTGGTTATATTTATTCCTAGATATTTCATTCTTTTTGATACAATTGTGAATGAGATTTTTTCATAATTTCTCTGATAGTTTATTATTAGTATAAAGTAATGCAACAGAATTATGTATTGATAGTCTTCAACTTTACTGAATTTATTTATCAGTTGTAACAGCTTTTTGATGGAGTCTTTAGGGTTTTTAAAATATAATATCATGTCATGTGCAAATATTTACAATTTTACTTCTTCCATTACAATTGGATCCCTTTTACTTCTTGCCCATTTGCTTTGTCTAGGACTTCCAATACTAGTGAATTAAAGTGGTGAGAGTGTCTTGTTCCTGATCTCAGAGGAAAGCTTTTAGCTTTTCATCATTGAGTATGATGTAGCTGTGGGCTTGTTATATGTGGCCTTTATTATGTTGAGCTCTGTTCCTTTTCTGCCCACTTTCTTGAGAGTTTTTTTATCATAAATTGATATTGAATTATGTCAGCTACTTTTTTTTGCATCCATTGAGATGATCATATGATTTTTATCCTTCACTTTGTTAACATAGTGTATCACATTGATTGACTTGGTAATATTGGACCAAGCTTGCATCCCTAAAATAAATCCCACTTGATTCATGGTGTATGATCCTTTTAATGTATTACTGAATTGGTTTGCTAATATTTGTTGAGAATTTTTGCATCTATATTCATCAGGCATATTGGTCTGTAATTTTTTTTTCATGTGGCATTCTTGTCTGGTTTCTGTATCAGAGTAATGCTAGCCTCACAAAATGATTTTGGAAGAGTTCCCTCCTCATGTGTTTTTTGGAAGAATTTGTCCCTGATCCTTTGCTAGGAAAGGAACGACCTCTTGTATACTCAGCATAATAAACGTGATTACTGAAGAGGACAAGAGGCACAGATAAATTCAGAGTATTCTTGAGCAATCAAAGAAAGAGATTATGCTGCACTGTGACATATGCTCAAAGACACACATTTTTCCCCCTCTCCTTGTCCAGTCCCAGTGGGGTAAGACATTGGGCAGAGATGGGAGGAGAGGGAGAGAATGCAAGTCTTCTCAGATAATTAGAATTTTACTATAGTTATATGGGGATGAGATGGCATATTATTTAAGATACGACTCTCTGAATCAGATAGCCACTCCATTCTTTACTGGCCTGTAAATCCTTTATATAGTGCTTGGTACACAGAGCTTAACTAAAAATTTAATAATACTTATTGAATTCCTTCTATAGGAGTAGTAAATTTGCCAGTGTTAACTCTAATATTAGTAACATTATTCTACTATGATTTTCTCATAGAAATGCACAATTCCACAGTCTCCTTGCTAGGTTCTAATTCCAGAGCTGAAGATTGTCCTCTTCCCTCCTTCCTTCCTTTCTCTCTCTTTCCCTTTCTCCTTCCCTCCCTCCCTTCCTCCCCTGTTACAGCTAGATTCATCCAATTCAAAGGTGGGTTTCCCAGAAACCCTCTTCGGTACCTTTGCCTTTGCCTTTTTCTCTGTCCTCATATCACTCTGTTAGTGTTCAAGGTTGGTGGCTCTCTGAGACTTGAAGGGGCAAGCTGGTGTTCTCGGAGGCCAAGAGGTATATATTCTTCATGCAAGAATTTGCATGGTGCAGGAGGACGTAACCCCAAGCACTTTTTCCAGTGGTCATTGTGAGCATGGCTGTCCCTCCCCTGCTCTTCGCCAGCCTACTGTGTGCAGCTGTACCAGTCAGGTTCCCTCAAAAAGAGATTGCGTAGACAATCTCCACATCGACAAAGAACCTCCACAGCAACACCTAGCTTTATATGAGGGTCTGATTCAATAACTGAGTACTATAGGCAGGACCAGAAGTGAACACATAAACCTGCTTTCCCAGCAACCACAGCTGGAACCTCAAGATGTGGCGTCCATGTGGGGCTGGAGGCCTTCACTTGGATCCCCGTAGCCCTGTGCTCCAAGCAGGGCGAGAGCAGTGGCAGGGCTGGGCATGCCAAGAAGACATGTGGAGGGAATGCAGCCAAATGCCTGCTGGAACTGTTTGCAGTCAGATAGAAAGGGCTTCATGTGTTTCTGCAAGTCTGATGCATAGTCTTGTAACGTGTTATTTATGCAGAAGAGACACCAATTAATGTTTTTTGTAATTTGTCTACAATTACCAAACTGGAATCTTTTTAAAACCTGCATTGTTAGGCATGCCATGTCCAGATGTTCTGTACTGAGCCAGTGAACCATGTTGAGAATGTACACAATCTGTTCCAAAGGCCTGCTGCCCCGTGGATTTCAAAAACAACTTTTAGGACTGCAGAGCATGAATTAGTATTAGCAGTAATTCTGGTATATCTTAGTTTGAGAATCTTCCAGAGTTTAAAATACAGAATCGTGGACACTATATCAGTATTTCCCTTAACAGGCTATGTCATCCCCTATTCATTTGAAGACGTCTAGAAGCTCTAGGTCACTTCTCCTATTAACACGCACACACTCTGCCAAAGGAGAGGGAGAAAGCAACAATGATGCAACAGTCTAGGCTCTGTCCCAAGTTCTTGAGCAGACTCTGCATTGACAATGGAGCCCAGAGCGGGGCTCGATCCCACCCAGAGACCATGACCTGAGCCCATATCCAGAGTCTGATGCTCAACTAACTGAGCCACCCAGGCACCCCTTATCCACCTTTAAAACGAAGACTAGGAAACACAGAACTCTTCCGTTAGCATATCAGTAAATGGCAATGGGAACATACTCAGTTCTTTGTCATGGAAGGGGGGATTGGAAACTGTGAAGATACAAAATATACAATGAGTGAGGAAGAAAGCAGTGGAAAATTGAGGAAGAGCGGCGGTAAAAACAGAAGAGGAAAAGACATCTTCCCCCAACACAGAAAACATTAAAATGGAGCCAACAAGTCACTAGCCTGAATTTGGGTGAACTATGTGGGATTGTTCCCTTCCGTCGACAGGGAGGCCAGGACTAAATTTCAGTCAGTCACTGGTTAATATTGATTGATGGTGAGCGCAGGTAAGTAACTGTATTTCCAGAACTTGAATGCCTGAAGACATTAACCCGCTGGCCGGTCCCTTCTCCTGGGACCGTCACTGGGAGGAAGAGCTGGGTCATCAGACACTCTCCTTGCCTGCCTCCCCTCCACGCTCCCCGTCTTTCCAGGAGCTTCTGCAAGATGACCGCTCTTGGTTAAGAGCAGCAGGGAAACTCCAGATCTGGTTTCGGAGATAAAAACAGGAGCAAGTGTCAGTCAGGGTCGGTACCCCCCTGCAGGCTGGACCCCAAGGCAGGAGGGAGCGGGCCTGGTGCTCTGGGAGGTTTTCTAGACAGGGCAACAAGGTTTAGACCTTGAGAATTTTTACCAAGTTTACGCAGAATAAAACATCAGGAAATCAAGATAAACAGGTGTACTCAGTTTCATCAGGAATTACTCACGATGTCCTGGAACCCGTGTTCCTTAGCAACCCAGTGCGTGAGGACAGGAGTCTGGTGCTGGGACCCCTCTCTGAAAGGCCTCATTAGCACATTAAGTCATTAAGTGTGCTGTCCAGACAAGGCTGGTGCGGAAGACACTGCTATGTCTCATTTTTCCCAAATGACTCATCTCCCCAAACATTCGTTAATGTCACCCCCCAGTGTTACTGAATTGGGGTTCCATGGAGCAGAGTATGAGAACATGCTTGCGTGCGCGGGACCAGTCGTGATGAGCTTTTCTGGAAGAGGCTCGTGACCCTGCAGGCCTGCTGGTGTGCCGGGACTGCCCAGAAGGCTGCACCCCACAGACAGCCTGCCCCCCAACTTTGACTCTTTGTCTCTCCCATTTGAAGAAACACAGAGTTATTTTCTTGTCCCAAGCTCAACCTCTCCGTTTCCCCTTTCCCAGCCTCACACCGTTTTTAAAATCATGGCCGCTTAGGTCCTTCCGGGGCTGAAACCCTCCAGTGGCTTCGCACTACATTTATAGTCAAACCCAGAGTTCTTGTGGTTGCTGAGGCTGGCCTGGCCCGGCCCACGTCCACTGACTCACTTCCTACCGCTCCCATCTCACGCCTTGTGCTCCACGCTCTGTACCCTCCTGCATGGACCCGCGTGCATCGGGCACATTACCCCGGCAAGACTCGCCTTTTCAGTCCCCTCTGCTGGAGACCCTTCCCCAGCTACCGATGTGATAGGTTCCCATGTGACCTGGTGTTGCCTCCCAGATGACTTCCTGGCTGGCCCCCACTCTCCACCCCCCCAGCCCCCCTTAGCCTACCATATTTTCCCGGACTGTGCACACCACTCCTGCTCCCTCAGTGTTTCCTCCCTGTGGACATGCTCTAAGAGGAGGGGTGTTTGTTTTTCTTGTTCATGGCAGAATTTCCGAGGGCCTGGAACAGGGCTCGCCACCCAATGAGTGCTCCTCAAATGTTTGCTCAGTGACTCTGTCGCAGAGGAACTCTCCTAGCCCATCGCCTTTCCAGTGTTACCTCTCCTGGCTTCTAGATTTAACACATTAAGTTGAACTCTGACCCTTAACTCTGGTCTTCTCCCCTAACCCTGTTGCTTCAGACCTAACTGGGGACGTCAGTCCTCCGCTCCAGGTCTAGCTGCTCAGAGTTGGTGTCCCACACACAATCACCGTGTGATATGATGTGCCTTCCCCGCTGTACTTGGCATGGACCGCTTTCTTCCAGCTTTTCAGACTTTCCCTTCTCTTATTTCTCCTGATTTCCCTCCAACCTCCGAGACTCACCAGTTCCTGGATTTTTCTTAATGTTGCTTTAAACACTGGTAGAATTTCAGTGCCTGGTGTCCACGGCGTGACCACGAGGCCCCTCCCTGCTGCATTCCTCCATCTCCTCAGGAGAGAGTGTTTGGAGACGGAGAACCCGATCATTCAGGAAAGAAGTCAGGACTACCCTTCTGTTTTCTGACCGTGGTTTTGTTGAGGTCTGTTAAGCTGTGCTAGTCCTAAAACTCTGACACCTGGAGGCACTCTTGAGTATCAGAACATGCAGCAGCATATGAATCATGAAACCTGGTAAGGGAGGGAGGGGTGTCCGGGTCCCCATGCAAGAGTGGGCAGAGCCTTAACAATGCTTCAGGGAGGGCGCCTGGGTGGCTCAGTGGGTTAAAGCCTCTGCCTTCGGCTCAGGTCATGATCGCAGGGTCCTGGGATCCAGGCCCGCATCGGGCTCTCTACTCGGCAGGGAGCCTGCTTCCTCCTCTCTCCTACGCCTGCCTCTCTCCCTACTTGTGATCTCTCTCTCTCTCTCTCTCTCTCTCTCTCTCTGTCAAATAAATAAATAAATAAATAACCTTAAAAAAATGCTTTAGGGAAAATGTGATTGGAATCAGCCTTGAGCAGCATCATATTCAAGACCTGCCTTAATGCCCGATGTGAGGGGCTTGGCCTGCCCACTGCCCACTGCACCTGGTACGAGAAGGCACTTGGGCGTGACCGCATGTGTTGAATGAGCCTGCGGGGAGTGGTGACCCTCCCTAGGTCTGAAGTTTCTAGAGTGTGAAGTTTGGGATCTGAGAGATAGCGGTGGCCTTCCTAGGATTTTTGCTTATTCACAACAGTCAAAGACAACTGAAGCCTGGCCTGGCCGGATGCATGAGATATCCCAGCGTTTCTTGTCTTCCTCTGGGTCTCTAACTACTTAATGTGATTCTACCAAGTATGCTTCTGCTGCGTCGACCGGGAATACACTGAGGGAACTATGCTGTTAACAAACCTCCTGTGGCCTTTTAAAGATGTCATTTTGGACATAGATAATGCTGAGATTTCCAAGATAAATAGTATCTTTCAATAAGTAGTATTCATCTCAGTTATTTTTCTGAATAATTTGAGAACTTAAGCAAAGACATGGAGGATAGTGGCCAGAATGCTTCCTCTGTCTCTGATGGAGCCTGTTTTGGAAGCTATAGCTTTGTAAAATCCAAACGGGCCTGCTCACTGAGCCCCGTAATAGGGCAGCCGCGCTGGCCCAGGGCAGCCTCCTAAGGTCAAAGTTAGCAGTTCCCTGAGGGTGTTGGAACGCTCACTTGAGGAGGGAGTGTAGAGCCAAGTTGAGAATTCCTGCTTAACCTTCCTAAACTCATCAGCCATGTGTTAACCCCACTTCTTCTGGGTCAGGTGAGTAAACAGGTGCTAAGAGGTCAGGCATTTACATAGAGAAACCAGAAGAGAAGAGAGGCTCAGTGACTCTGTCGCAGAGCATCCGATGGCTTACCTTGGAAAGTACTGCACAGACTTGTGGAGAACTCACACACACACAGGAGTGGTGACCAAGTTTGGGAGTGAGGCTGATCCAGGACATGCGAACCACTCATGAAGGTTCTTTATAACGTGCTAAGGACCTCTAACTTTATCTTTTGGATTAGTGCTGTCCATTAGAAGTATAATGAGAAGCACATAGGCAATCTTTCATTTTCTGGTAGCCACACTTAAAAATGAAAAGAAACAGGTGAAATTCATTTTAATAATAGATCTTATTACCACAGTACCTTCAGATTATCATTTCAAAATGTTACCATTATAAAGGACTGGATGGCCCAGCTGCGGATATTGGTTATTAATCAACACCATTTTACATACGGAGACCTCGAACCACCTTGAAGAGAACAAATCCATTTTCAATATGGCTCCTGTGGTTACTTTGCCCACTCTTGCTCTGCGAGAAGGAAGATTAAACTAAAACTAAAAATTAAACTGAGACCTAAACTAAAAATTAGCACCAACCTGAAAATACTGGATAAAAACTATTTTTTAAAATCTTCTTCAAAGTATCAAAATACTGTCAAGGTAGTAGAACATACCAGGCAACACCTAAGGGAAGAAAGGAGCCAAGACAGTTCTGGCAATTTGAAAAAGGTAAGAAAGGAGAGAAAAGAAAGACACGTTGGAAATGGGGGGCGAGCAGAGTGCATCAAATAGGCCGGTCACTAGGAGTCTGGGAAGGAGAGCAGTGCACCACCCGGTACACGGTATAGCTCTGGTCACAATGGCGCAGGCTGTGGGCCTCGAGGGGAAAGCACCATTTCCGCCTTCAAGATTGAAGAAAAACAAATGACCTTCCCAAAGTCATCCCCTAGAACAAGTAGAGCCAGTGATGCAACCCAGCCTGCGCTGATTCCAGAGTCTGAACTTACTGAGGGAACAGTAACCTCCACGGGGCCTAATTATGCCCACATTACCTGAAACTCTCTTCTGCGATGACATCTTTACCGCTGGCATGACGCCGATGCAATCCCTAAGTTCGCGTGACCTGCATAGGACGAAATCTCGGTTATTGGCATTTCAAACATCAATCAACAAAAGTCTTATGCTGCGATTGAACCTTGACTGTGTCCTTACTCTAATGACTCAGTTGATGTCTCTAGGACTATGACAGCTAGGAAATGTATGTATAAATCTTTAATCTTGTCTGGCTCTAGTTTTGCCGGCCATCAGAGCTGCTGGGAGTGGAAAACCTCTCCATTCGCACCTGAGATATTTGGCCCCTTCTCTTTCTGCCGCCTGGCCTCCTAACTTCCATGGTCTGGAGGGTTGGCCTCCTTGATCAGAGACTTGCTTGTCTACCTCTGAGTTTATGGTGTAATTGTTTCAGTTTTGTTCAGTTCCTAAGCACCAAACTTTTACTGTTCTACTATTTCTTCTTCTTAACTTGCATATAGCAGAGTCGTCCACTGGGCCTAGGTTTCTACTCTACTCCTTTATACTTTGGTGTTCTCACATGTAGAAAGGGTCTACTCCAACTGGCTCATTAAATGCGGTAATGTTTGTAAGCATTGTCACTATGCATAGCCCATAACCAGCCCTTGATCAATATGTTACTATATCCGGAATCCAGTCATTAGCCTTGTTAATGTTATACCCTTCAAGGGTTCAGAAACCAAGGTAGAGATGCCGGGGAGTTTTGAACCCAAGAGTAGCGGTGAGTCTGAGTTCTATTTGCGGGAAATCTAGATTGGGAAGACTGCCTCTGAATGCATTTGCCAAGGACAAAGAACGAGCCCCGACTACAGCTGTCGCCTCAGATTAGATCTGTTGGACAAAACAGATCAAATTATGGCCCAAGAGCCAATGCCTTTGGCTCTCCTAACAATGGATTCCTTTCTGCTCACCTTTACCCCAGAGGTGGGTATTTCAGGTCATGTTGATATCACTCCTCTTCCGGCGGCTGCTGATCTTCCTTTCTCGCCGCCACGGTTGCAGAGCAGGATTTGAGGTGTTCGGAGGTGCGGGTGGAGCGGGACCCCTGCTGTCTTGGCCAGCATTGTGACACCATCTAACAGAGCCTCGCTGTGCTTTCTTCCTGGCAAAGCGTCTCAGTGGCTGTGTGGATGGGCTATCAAGGACTGACAGCAGCTAAAAGGCGGGAGAGAACATGCCAAGGGAGGAAACACAAATGGTAGTTTATGTGTCGTCTGGAACATTCTTTTGTGCCAGAGATAGGAAAGGATCAACCCACCCTGTCCTTTTTTAATTTAATAGAATTTATTTTTTAAGAGTGGTTTTAGGTTTATGGGAAAACAGAAAGTACAGAAAGTAACCCTCACTTCCGCCACACACACACACACACACACACACACACACACACACACACACACACACAGAGAGTTTCCCCTGCTAATGCATCTTGCATTAGTGTGGTACACGACAGTTTCACTGCCCCAAGAATCCCCTGTGCTCCGCCTGTGCACCCCTCCCCCTCCGCTGCCAGTTCCCAGGCACTGTTCCCAGGTGTGCTGTGATGAGAGCGAATATGCTCTCAGAATGGATAAGATGACAAAATGGCCCATGGAGCCCAGTCCTGCCCATGTATTGAGACTCTGGAGGCCGGCCCCGGGGTTGCTGTTAGGCCTCTGCTGAGCGGAACTTGCGTGGGCTGGAAGGGGATCTTGGGCGGGAGGGATGTGAGGGAGGGAATCCCCTCCCCAGCCTTTGTCCTGGAAGGGCCCGAACCAGAGACCCAGGGCAGGTCACAGCCAAGCCTCAGTCTCTGCTTTGAGAAGCATTGAGGATACTAATCCTGATGGGCAGCCTGGGGCTAGGTAATGAGGTAGGGTCGGTGACAAGCCTAGCTCACCGGCTTGGGCATGGTGTGTGCTCTCCCCTCCTCCCTCCTTCCTTGACTCTCTTTTTTTCCCATGCTCCATCCCTTGTGTCCTTCCTCTGTCCCCCAATCCCCAGGCACCCCCCTCCCCCGGTCAGCCTGGGTGGGGTGAGCTCACCTCATTCTCCTTAGTCCAGGATGCTGGAGCCCCTGCCTCACTCAGCCTTGGGCTCTGGCGGCTGCAACAATTAGCCTTCCCAGCCAGAGTTGGTGGGACTACCTAGGACGCTCACAGATGGCAAGACCTCTTAATCCTTAGCTTGGTGCTCCCAGGGCTGTTAAGCAGTTGGGGTTTAGTAATGGGTCGTTGTGCCCGCTCACTGGCTTTAAAACTTGATCAGATAAAGCTCCGGCAAAACCCAGTAAAATGATTTCTCAGGGACCTTTGAAAGTTTGGGATATAAGTGAAGCACAGGTTTATTATTTAATAATTGCTTAGATTCTCAGAAACACGTGTTCTGCACATTCATGAGGCCAACAAGGTGAGAAAACTCTGCCACCGACTGCTAGGAATCCTGGTGGCAGCAGGCATCCTGTTTCCCCCAGAGCTGTGACCTGGGGAAGCCCTGTCCCTTCTGTCTTGTCATCTGTAGAATGGGGGAGTCAGGCCTGTCTCCTGAATGGCTGTGAGGGCCCCAGGAGGTGAGGTTCACGAGCGCCTCTTGGACCAGCGAGGCCACTCAGCCCCTACAACGTCTAGTCTATCCGGAGCCGTCTTCCCAGACCCTCATTGGTGCTCATTGCCATGGTGACAGCAATAAGGACTCAGACTGCCAGATTTAGCAAATAAAAATTCAGGCTGCCCAGTGAAATTTGAACTTAAGATAAACAGCAAAGAATTTTTTAATATGAGTATGCCCCAGATATGCCATGGCTCATACTTTACCGTAAGTGTATCTTTTACTATTGCATGAGACCCACTTATGCTGCACAATAATTTGTAGTTTATCTGAAATTCAGTTGCTCTGCGTGCCTTGTGTTCTGTCCGACAACCTCAACAGAGACAGAGTATCATACCTCGTTGAAATACCTTGTGGAAAACACTAGTGAGATGCTTCCGTTGAAATGGCTGATGTTAGGACAGATTCCGAACCATGTGGCGGCCTTTTTTATCACTTGTGAGAGAAGAACACCCAATTTATACGTTAAGCACCGAAGTTGGTCCTGTACTAGAACAGGCAAAGTTAAGTGCCCCATGGCCTCCTAGGCTGAGGGGAGGAGTGTCCCATGTGAAGAAAAGGTATTTTTTGTTGTTGTTGTTGTTGTTTTAAGTTTATTTATTTAATTTTGTAAACTCTACATCAAATATGGGGGTCGAACTCACGACCCCAAGCTCAAGAGTTACATGCCCCTGCCACTGAGCCAGCCAGGTGCCCCAAAGGAAACGTGCTTTAAAAAGCACTTCCAGGATTGTTTCCTCTTCACACCGCCCTACAGATTATTTTGAGAATTGTATATATTTTAGCATCTTAACTTTTTTTATCCTTTTCAAAATTACGACTTATGTATTTCTCTGTGGGTAATGAATTGGAGTTATGAAAATAAACCTAATTATATTTTGATGAAGGGAAGGTGAGAGAAGACAGCGAATAGATAAAAACTAAGAGCACATATTTATCTTAAGATAAAATTTGCTTTAAATGCTCTTAAAGTGATTAGTAATTTCTTCATGTTGCTTTAAAAAAAAATGTATTGGGCTAGAGGACCCTACCACCCTTATTTTTTGACATAATCTGGATCTTTGTGAATATCCTCTTACCTGAAACTCACACCTTACCCAGGTTGGTGAATGACAATATTTGTATATGGTCATGCAAACCCTCTTCTTTGTGCTTCAGGCCCCAAAGCAACCAAATGGGCAAGGCTCAACCCTCCCCCCAAGGGAACACGTGCTCTCTGGAGGGAGAAATATCTACCAGGGGAGCCTCCGGAACGTGAGAAAGAAGAGAATCTAACTGCTCATCACCACACATACCTACAGGTTCTTTTGCAAACATTAGTCTTATTTAATTCACAACAGTTTTCTTAGTGACATTATACTCTTCCTATTTTACAGAGAAAACGGAAAGCCAGAGAGGTTAAGTAGTAGATGTTATAATGTTAGTAAGCAGCGAAAAGAGATTTCAAGGCAGGTCTGTCAGACTTCAGCATACTATCAGAACAGAGTCCCTAAATAGGGGGATTTGGAAGAGACAGGTTACTTGTAATGGAAGGGGTTGGGGGGCACCAAGAAAAACTTCCCAGGGAGATCTCACCTGAGCTAAGACCTGGTCAACAGGACGGTTTTGACATGCCGTGGAAAGAAAGGGCCTTTGGGCCAAGAGAAGAGCTTGAACAAGAGGCCAGACCTTGGGGGTAGGGACAGAGTTCGAGGTGGTTCCAGGAACTTGACTTTAGCTTAAGGTGTGTGGAAGAGCCAGGGTGGGCCAAGCAGTAGGACTCGGCTGAGGAGTCTCACTGCCCCTGTGGATGGTGGGGACCCAACAAGAGGGCATCAGGCACAGACTGGATGAGAGGAGATTGTGACATTGGAGGCCGACAACCAGATAAAAGGTCATCGGGAGAGACAGGGAGCCACTAAGAATGGAAGAGAGGTTGGATAGCAGCAGACAAGGACGAGGTGGGACTGGGGCCCAGGGCCATGATAGTGCGTGCCTGGAGGGAACTGTCGCAAGGTGAGCAGATGACCCATGAGTGCGCCATAAGTCAAATTCCTGGCCTTAAATGAATGGTTGTTTGTAGAGAAGCCCTGGAGACAGCAGGATGAGAAGTGGGTCCTCCTCTAGGCTGGTTATACTTGGAAGACTTACCACGTTCCAGTTCCAGCGTCTGATCCCCAGTGTTTTGGGCTGTGGCATTTGATTTATTATTATTTTAATTAGGCTCCGATGAATTAATTAAGCAATCTTATGATACCCTTATGTATGAAAATAAGAATGCAGCTAACAGTCTATTTCTCAGTGGAGACAGTAAGATGAGGCGAGTGCCCAGGTTTGGGGGCCAAGACGTTTTTGCCCTGAAGGCTGAGGTACACTAGAATTCAGATCTCGGCAGAGGGTCTCGGTGGAGGTGCACAGGTAGAGGGTTCTAGCCCCGGGGCCGGCCTGGCCGCTGGCAGCGTGCCTTCTGGCCGATTGGCTCTTTCTACAGCTGTGCCCCTTTCTTTACATGAAGCTGGGGGCTGAGTGCTGGCCAGGAAACCCTTTGTTCTCTTTAAGGCGACTTCTATACGTCTCTGCAAATCCTTGATATTTGTTTTTATAGTTTTACGTGGAGAACAGCATCTTGGGCCTTATTTCCCGGATCTTTGGCAGAAACTCAGTGTGGATCGTGGGTTCTGCCCACACGGATAGTGTGCACCCAGCTGAGAAGTACGACTTCCATTCAAGGACGGAGGGGAGGGCTCCTTGTCTTCAGTGAGAACGTTTGGATCTGAGGCTTAACAAGGGTATAACATCTTTGTGCATATGGGAAGGTAAAGACAGCAGAATATGGCCACGGTCTCCATGCTTCTTGGTTTTAAGAAAGCCTTCTTCCCTTAAAACAGCTTAGCAAGTTATTCTGGGAGGACCACTGGGAAGGAGACCTTAGGAGTAGGTGGTAGAAGTCTAAGCTTCCAGACGCCTCTGGGAACTTAAAGAGCCCATTTTGGGCATGGCTCAAGGAGGCAGAAGACCAGAGGCCCGTGAACCTGCCATCACAAAGCAGGAGGCGCAGAGACCTGTTCGTGAATCAAGGGCACTTCCGAATTTGGGCTCAGGGAGATTTGATCCAGTCTCGAAGGGCACTAGGACTTGGATCACAGGAATAGGGAGGGGTCAGTGGTGCCGGGTTGGAGGGAGGAGAGGGGTAAGGGTCTTTTGCCTTTAAGAGCTGGCTGCCAGCCAGACCCTTTGCAAAGTGTTGATAAATCCCCCATTTCATTTGGGTGTTACTGACCTCCCTTCTGTAAGAGAGTTTGGGAGTTTCCTGCCGTCCCTCCCCGTGACTTAGAGAGACCCGGCAGAGAAAAACCTCAGCAAGCAGGCACTCACTCAATCCAGGTCGGAAACATGGTCCACAGGCACTAACTATCCCCAAGCTCTCACGAGCTTTTATTTACCAAGCACGGACATGGGAGCGTCACCACGGGCTAGTGGTGCCATTGTCCCCACTTTAGACATCAGGGGACTGAGATGGGGAACTGGAGCTCCCCAGAGTCAGTCTGCTGAGCCAGGGTAAGGCTGGGGGGCCCAGACTCTGTGGCCTAGACTTGACGTGGTGACGGCGCAGACAGGGGAGCTGCAGCAGATTTTGAGAGCTCACTTCTACTCCGTGGGGGGAGCAAAGGGGGAGCAGAGAGGTGGAGGCTTTCACTCTGGGAACTTTAGACCTTCCGTTCAGTCGCTTCATAGAACGCCATTGAAGTGAAAAGTATTTTCAAATTGTATCTTACTCTTCATCTCTGTCCGAAATTAAAAAAAAAAAAAAAAGGAAATCCATTTGTGGGCTTAGTCTAACATTTTACACGTGGATATCTTCCTAAGATTTTTGTCTTTGTCTCTTTCTCCTCACTGCCTCTAGAGACGTGCAGTGAGTGCTTGAGGTAGGACTAGAGTGTTTTGGGGAATGCCCTTGACCCTGGACGTAGTCTTCTGTGGGAGACGGAACTCGCTTCCTTTTGCTTTTTTAAAATTACAGAACATATAAATACATATGAGTAGAGAGAACAGTTTAAGGATTCCCCGTATTCACAGCACCTAAACGTGCCTTTACGTGTTTCATTTTCGTGGCTGTTGTTTAAGTGAATCCTGGACATTGAATGTCCTGAAATGCCACTCCAAATTATGACAAGGTGTGTTTTATAAAGAATGGGGATATCTTAAAAACATAACCCTAACATTATCGCTACTAACATAATTAATATTCTCTCGGTATCATGTTATACCATCCAGATTCAGATTTCTCCAATGGTTTCCGAGCTGTCTTGTTTTTGTTTTTAACATTTGGAGTGTTCAAATCAGGACTTAAATAGGGTCCTCCCACTTGTTTCGTCTGTCTTCTTTACATGGAACAGACCTCTCCCTTCTTTTTTCCCCTTCTTGCCTCTGTCCTGTGGAAGGTCCCGCATTCTGACTGTGTGAGTGCTCATAGGGGTGGGGTTTCACCCGCTCCTCCCTCCCTCCCTGGGAACTGGGGCTTACACAGGAATGCTCCATAGATCCAGACTCACTGGTTGTTCACGAGACGCTCTCATGGCAGTGCCTTTCCTCACTGCGGGCCGTGTGTCGCCTCACAGTGGAGCGTAGTTTTTAGAGAACAAAATCTGGTGGCTAATGGTGTTTGCAGATCCCGAGCTCTCGCTGCTCCCAGACCTGGTGAAGTTCAGTATCTCATCTTGCCCAGCACCTGGAAGGGGTCGGAACCTGCTCTTATGACTTTGTGGGAAAGCATTTCATGGAGAAGGACAAGGC
>PITA01004245.1:101229-126306 GCA_004023965.1 Spilogale gracilis
TGCTCACCAGGAGATTCAGCCCAGCTGCTCAGAGCAGAAACCTTCACATCTCTCCCTAACTTCCTCTTCTCCCATCCAGCCTACCAGAACCCGACTCACCCTCCATGTGCGCACACCCTCCGCCCTCTCCTTGGCTAATCCTGCGGCTGGTCACCCCCTGAACCTGCTGATGTTCCCCTGTGGCAGCCAATCACCTCTTAAGTGTGTTCCCAGTTCCAGGCACTGGAAACGTCCCCGGGAACAAAACCAGCTGTCTGGCACAGGCCACATTCAATTAGATCCCGGCATGCTTTGCACCAAACCGCTGTGACAGCCCGAGAGGCCTCCTCGGAGCCCTCCCCAGAGATCAGCCACCCTCTCTCCCGGCCCTCGTCCTCTCCTGCTGCCCCGCAGTCCCGACAGCCGTCTTCCGGGTTATGTGTTTCTACACCTGCGTGCTGGGGTCTCTTCTGCTGGGATTTGTCTGCTCACCGCCACGTCCAAGCACCTCCAGCTGTCCTGGGCACCCGGTGGGCTCCGGATTTGAAGATTGGATAAGTGAGGTCATTCACGCACCCAGGATGGAAAAACCGGATGGCACTGGTGCCAGAGCTCAGTGATCTCCGAGTGGCTCACCTGAAAGGGAGTTGCGAGAAGCCAGATGTCAGGGCACGAGGGCGGTGCGGTGGGGTTTGGGTTCCAGACCCTCTCTTTCCCACGCCTCCCACCTGAAGATTTTGACTGGGGGTGGAAAGCATAGGACCTCTCCCGGCTTTTGTACTCCTCACTCAGGACGGTCGTATTTCTTGACGCTTGGCCTCCCTGAAAGACTGACCCAGTTGGAAGCAGAGTCCGATTCCGCTTGATATAAAGCTGATTTTCCACCCCTAACGTTATTCTCCCCATTGTTCATACTGTGAAGTCTCAGAGCGTTTTTACTGCCTGTTCTCATTCCACCTCTGTCTCGAAATCCATTCCTCAATTCTGTCCTGCATTTGGGACCATGTGTGTATGGGGGGAAGGGAGCAGCAGGACTCACCCCCTCCCCGCCGGGCCTCCTACGGGCATATGTTTTCATGGCCCCTCATTGCCACCTGCTCAGGGCTTCAGGAGAAAGTTACAGTGTAGCAACATTACATTTTTACAATTTGGGCTTCAAGTCCATTCCCTCCATACCCTGTCAAGGGCAAAGCCTGCCTAGAAGCAGGCACTTTGTGGGGGCTGGGAGGGGGGCCGTGGTGGGGGAGGTGGCTTCCCGCGATCCTGGCTCCTGGGAGATTAGCTTCAGTCAGAGCCCTTGCTGCCCAGCTTCCCAAACTTTCCCTCCTCCTCCCCGACTCTGTGGAGCCTTGATGGACACTGTTTTCCACGAGATGTTAACAGCACGGGGGTACCGTGTTTCCTTGTGGTAGTCCTATCTCAGCGTCATCCGACGGTGTGGGCACAGAACCGGGGAAAGCTGAATGCCCCCGGGGTGTGGACTGAGGTGTAGCGAGCGCACGAGGCTCCCGTCTGGTGTGGCCGGCAGGGAGCCCCCGACGCCGCCTGCGGCAGGAAGGCACGTGCTGGTGCCCTCCCTGAAGTCCAAGCAGGTGCCCCGATGAGTGGAGCACACTTAGCATCAGGAAGTTTGGAAGGCCTGGGTCTGTGGCCTGGGGTCTGAGATTTCTCAGAAACGGGGGATGTGCTGAGACTTGGAAGGCTGGGTAAGAAGTGGTGGGAAGACGGGAGCAAGTGCGAGGCGGGAGGACTGGCCCCGGCCACATTTGCAGGTGGTTCGAGACGCTGTGAGTGGGGCGTGCGGAGTCGGCGGCCGCCTAGTCGGGCTTCGAGGTGGACAGATGGGGGCCAGTACCTACATCTGGTCTCAGATCAGAAACCCCAGTATTCGTGTCAGGCCCCGTAATGTGAAAGGTGCGTTTGGTCCTTTAAGTCTATTCCCTTTCACAGCACTTGCCGGCTTGGAGCCCCTAGCAAGACCCCACTCCGCCCCCGGGGCCACGGCTGAGACCAGGCCTTCCCATCTTCTCAGCTCCCCAAATTACTCAGCTTCATATTTTTATTCCAGCTTTTGCCCAGGGCGCAGAGAGTGCCAGGTGGGTGTCTGTGACTTGAGGGCGGTCCCCCAGATGAGGGGCGCAGAACAGACGAAAAGGAGCATGTGCCGGTCCCCACTGAGGCCCCCGTGTGACACAACCCAGGAGAGGTGTGTCTCCCCTGTGTCCCCTCACCTTTGGCTCAGGACGGAGACAATAGCACATCATGCGTTACAAACTTTAGGGCTTTGTTTGCATTTGGGGGGCTTCTGAGGATGAGAGGTTTAATTTTTCACCTAATTTTATTATCAGTTAAAAGTTAAAATTATAAAAACTATTGTAAGGCACGTAATTATTTATACTTAGTTTATAGATTACACATCACTATAGATGTAATTGTATCATTTTTCAAGTTAGATAAAGTTAATTAATTATAAAACTACTATTTTCCTCCGTTGCGTCTCTGCCCTATGTCCAGATGTGGGGGATGGAGTATGGTTGACACAGGTTTGAACCATGAACTCTGAACCATGAATTCAGACCAACAGTCTTAATTTCAGGATCTTTTCTGCAGAAACGTTGCCTGCCCTGTTTTCTTAGACTTTTCCTCGGCGCCTCAACCAGAGTGGGCGGCAGAGGGGAGAGAAAACGGCAGTCGTGTTAAGCCACGAGTGAGCAGAAAGTCAGGTGTGCGGGGCCAGGAAGGGACCTTAACACCCATCCTCTGGGCCCGGGAGAGGTCCCAGCGGTGGGTCCCTGGGATGGCAGGGTCCCCAGGGAGCACGGGCAAGGCTGGGTGCCACACCAGGGAGGAGCCAGGTGGCGGAGCCCCTCAGTATCGGCTGTGTCCGGGGAGCCTGAGGATAGGGTGGGTCGAGGGTTGCAGATGGAGGGGCTGCCCAGAAGCGGGTGCTCAGCCTAGTGTGTTGCTCATTTCCCCCATGTCTTCAAGACCTCTTTGGCCCTCATTGCTGTGGGGTCCCTGGTGGAAGTGAAACGCAGAAGGCGAGCTCTGTGCCAGATGCGCGGTAAGCAGTTAGAATGCTTTGGCACATTTCACCTTGACCATGAGCCTTCTGCATCTTACAGGTGAGGGACTGACCACTGTCTGCCCAAGGCCACGATGTGGTCCTTCCACTCCGATCTTCCTCTTCTCTGCCTCCCCCCCCCAGAATCATGGCTTTTATTGTCTGCTCTTTGGGGTTCAACACCCCGCATGTTCCTGTCCCAGCTCCAGGAGTGGAGCCAGCTGTTTGGCCCCGTGGTTTCCACGGCCAGTGACCGTGGCTTTCCAGGACGCCGTGAGCTGACTCAGTAAATGGCACCCACCCGTTTCCTCCTCTTCCTCATTACAAGCAGCAAAATAGGAGCCTCCCCCGCCCTCCTCACGTTTCCTCTCATCCATTCACTTCTGGCTTCCGATCTGTGATCAAGCTGACCAGAGACAGCAGAAACCACTCTGGGCTCCAGACCTGGGCTTCTGCAGCCGCCCGGCGCTGCTTGAGCCGCGGGCCCCAGAAACCGAGGCGGAGGCGGCAGAGTGGGAGTTTGCAGTGCAAGCCCCTGCTCACACCACAGCCCCCTCCTCCAAGTTGAGTTTGCAAAACAGGCCGAGACAGTTGTGGCCCCCATCTCATGTAGAATTCAGGGGTGGCTGAGCCCACAGGGGGTCGCTACAGGAAAATTGGGCAATCTGAAAGTTTTACAATAGGACAAAAAGTGCAAAAAGTGTTGCATCATATTGTAGAAAGCTTGGTCATAATTCTTATCTGTTGAGAGTTTCTGACAGCCTCCGAAGGCCCTGCCGGCTCACTTGGCACCCGGGAGGACCAGGTGGATGAGTTGTCCCTTCCCTCCCACTGGGAAAGAATGTGCAGCCCAAGGCTGCAGAGGGTGGAGGGAAGGGAATGTGATAACTTCGGTATTTGTGATGTGGGGACTGGAGGGGAGGGGAGGGGAGGGGAGGGACACGAGACAGGAACCAGTTTTGGTGATAAGGTGGTGAGGTCCTAGGGACCATAGGAAACCTGCTTCTCTGCCTGCCTTTTTTTTTTTTTTTTAAGATTCCATCTGTTTATCTGACAGAGAGAGAGAGAGAGAACGCAAGCAGGGGGAGCCAGGGGGAGCAGCAGGCAGAGGGAGAAGCAGACTCTCCCCTGAGCAGGGAGCCCAATGTGGGACTTTATCCCAGGACCCGGGGATTGTGACCTAAGCCACAGGCAGACGCTTAACAGCAGAGCCACCCGGGCACCCTCTCCGCCTACCTTTTGAAATAGGATTTCACTCTGTGTGGGGGGCTTGCCTCCCTTTCTCCTGTGTCCCAAACATTTCCTCCACCTTTGAACAAATACAGATCTTTCCATTTAGATCTATTCCGAGGTCAACGTAAAATGGCTTGAGGGTTGGGGCAGCCCTCTGCGATGATGGTGGTGTGGGAATGTTCTCGAGGACCAAGACAGACATGAGAAGGTATAAAGGACAGAATCTGGACAAAATGTGAGTCCCGAAGTGACTGAACTTTGTGGGCATTACTCGGCTAGTGAGGTGAGGAAGCTGAGAGGGGTTCAGCGTTGAGGGTCCTGGCGGGGCCACCGCAGCCCCACCAGCAGCCCCAGAGAACCTGCTGTCACCACCGCGTCTGGGCCACTGCAGAGGCCAGGGAAAGCCTGCCGAGTCCCTAACCTGAGGCGGTGCCCCTGGATAGAAGGATTTCCAGGACAGAATGGAAAGGACTCTTGGTTGTGGAGAGGCAATGACGAAGAGGGAAGGGTGCCCCCTGGGGCCCTTCTGAGGTCAGGGACCAAAGTTTTTTCATTGCCGCCAATAAAGGCTGATTCTAACCTAGAGCCACAGATGCCTGAGCAGCAAGCATTGGAAAGAGCAGGATGAGAGGGGGCTGCAGAGTCTGAGGACCCCAGGTAGGGGTAGCTCGTGGTCTGTGCATGACCCCCCTGCAGCCATCATCCATCCCATGTGGACCCAGTCACCACTCGCTTTCCCGGAGAGCAGAAACAGGCTGATCAAGGAGAAATGGGGGGCATCCTCCGCATGCTGTAGATAGTGAGGCGCTCCATGAGGACATCACTGAGAGACCATGGTGGCTTTGTGCTCCAGAAGTTTCTGCTGTTCTTTGGCTTTTCTGTCTCATGGCTGTTAGTTCCCGGGGGGTGGCTCAGCCTCAGGGTGACAGTCTCCCTGGCTCAGCACACAGTCACGGCACACAGTAAGGCGGGGCCTGCGAACCTGAAGGTCTGCATGTTTTCTTTACCTGGCAGCCCCTGACCCTGGAGGGGTCAAATCTGAGCCATTTTCTCACGTGATTTTCCTGGACCAGGGCCTCAGCTCGTCTGTCTCCTCGTGGCTTCCTGCAGTCTGCCACTCGGGGGCTGGGACAGATCGCCCTCCCTGTGCTCGGATACGTATGGGGCTGGGCCCTGAGTGGCCATGGCCACTGAGAGACCCTGCACTCTCTCACCCAATGGTCGAGATAAGACTGCCGTGTTGCGGTGGTCTGAGCCGGGCCCAGAGAGCCCCCGGGAACGTTGCCAGCCCCCAGAGAAGCCCCTCAGGATAGCACCACAGCCTCACGGCTCTTGTCTGGAGCTGTCAGAAGGCACCCCCTGGCCCCTGCTTCTGCTTCCATTTTGCTTTGGTGCATTGTTTTCATTCCTAGCTGCACTATTTTTCTGTTAACTTCTCCACAACTGGCCCATTATTGTTAGGTCAGAGCCCCTCCTGCTTCTTCCTGGCTGCTCCGGTTGGTTTGTGTACACAGACAAGATGGTGAGTGCTTCGGGGGCAGGGACCTTACTTGGATTCTCTCCTGTTTGCTCATTGACTCCCAGCATCCTAATGCCAGCTGGGAGGTGTGCAAGCCACAATGCTGACAAGCGATTCCCCGAATCCACAAGGGAAGGACCCTGCTTCCCCATGGCGTCCTTGGCACCAGTCACCTGCCCGTAGTCCTGATCGGGATCGTTTGCACGGTGCCCTTTGGCAACTTCTTCAGTTGGGTTGCCAGTCCGAGAGTGCAAGGAGACGGGGCTCCCACGTCCAGGCCGTGACCCAGAGCACCGAGAGCAGCCACAGCACGGGGTAAAGGAAACCGTACACAAGAACATCCAACATCAGCCGGGAAGTCATTCAACTAAAGACAAAAACTTCCTGAGCGCCCACCATGTTGGGTGTTGGGACAGGGGGCGGAGCCCGGGGTGCGGGCAGCAGGATGTCACAGGGTCATTGACAGCATGCCTGCTCTGTGTGGGACACTTGCTGGGGGACATGCACGGTCCCCGCCTGCCAGGGGCTTAGTGTCCGGGCCAGGCAGTAGGACTTGGGCCCTCTCCTACGCTGTTGATTACAGTTGTAGATCGGTAGATCTTTTCGGAGGGCAATCCAGAAATATCTGTAAGAAATTTAAATGTGTACTCTTCAATCCATAATTCTACTTTTGCATGTACCTGTGCTGGAGAAATAATTTCACAGATGTTTTTGTCTAGATCGTGCATTTTCAAGGATATGTATTGCAGTGTTTATAACAGTAAAAAAGCAAGGGGGTGGGGAATGCTAATCGGTGGCAGAATGGCCAAATAAATCACGGTATGTCCACGGCACGAGCTGCCCTGCCGCCCTGTGTTGCCTTTTATGACGCTGTCATTCTGGCTCTTTTTGACCTAAAAAAAAAATGACACTTTCATTTATTGAACAGAAGTCGCTTTGCCTCTGTTTCTTTATCTTTAAAACTGGGATAATAATAGTACCTCCCAGTCTCAGAGGGTTAACGTGAAGATTTCACACAATACCACGTGCACAGCCCTTGGAGCACTCCCCAGCACACCGCCAGAGCCCAGCCAGTATTTGCTAATACCATTATGAATATGTGTCAACGTGGAAAGTTCCAGAATATACTATTTGGAGAAAATCACTGTATGTATATATATATATTTTTAAAGATTTTATTTATTTATTTCACAGAGAGAGAGATCACAAGTAGGCAGAGAGGCAGGCAGAGAGAGAGGAGGAAGCAGGCTCCCTGCTGAGCAGAGAGCCCAATGCAGGCCTCGATCCCAGAACCCTGAGATCATGACCTGAGCGGAAGGCAGAGGCTTTAACCTACTGAGCCACCCGGCGCCTCACTGTATGTATATTTTTACAAAGGTTCCATTTGTGGGTGGGCAATGCATGAGTGCGTGTGTGCGTCTTTGTGTAAATGCCTAGGAACAGGACTAGAAGGCTTCCTTCCAGACTCTTCCGAATGGTTAACCCTGGACAAGGGAGTGGGTTGGGGGCGGGAGGAGGATGTGCCTCGTCAGGCTTCCACGGGGCACAGAGGGGCTGGGAGGTCCACGGCTGCCTTGCAGGGATGGGTCGCAGGGACTGGTCCTTCTCTGCAGCTGGGGCTGTGGTCTCTGCAGCTCCTGCAGGAGCCTGAAGCCCCGGGGAAAGCAGGCAGGAAGGCATGATGGACGTGAGATGAGGCAGTCAGGAGGCTGGAACCCCAAGCACCATCGGAAGACCTGAGAGGACGGACATCTGGTGTTGATGGTGTGAAGACTCTGCATCGGCCAGCAGACACACACACCAGGCCCAGGAATCAGAGAAGCTGCAGGAGGGGGCTGTGAAGGGGGGCGGGAAGCAGTTGCCGGCCCTGCTCCCCTGCTCGGCTTCTGCTTGGTGCTGAGGATGTGATCAGCCGATCAGCAGCAACGCCTGTGACTTAGGCTTTCCTTCCACCTGCCAAACCTCCCAGGATTGTCCCTCGTGGCCCCCCATAACTGGGAAAAAACAAACCAAAAAGGATCCTGGGAAATGTAGTCCGGCCTAACGTAACTGACATGTTGCAAAGCCATCAAGGGGAATTTCACCTTTTCCTCTATATACTTATAGATTTTTAGATTATTTTACAATGTGACTCTATCAACTTACTTATTGTAAATGAAAAAGAAATTGAAAGCCTTTGGTGAAAAAAAAAAAAAAAAGGAAAGAAAACTCTTCTTCCCAGTGAGATTTAGTGCTTAGTTATATGGCTAATAGTGTCCCGAGAACCTCTTTCTCTGCCGTTAGCTGCCCAGCCTCGGCACCATCACTGGGCTTTGGCACCCGCCCCCCACCTGCTTCTGCCCGGCTCTTCAGTCTGTTCCCACTTCAGCCACAGTGAGCTTTTCAAAATGCAAATTAGATGCTGCTGTGTGCCTATTTAACAATGCTCCAGTGGCTTCTCATTGCCTTCATTATGAAGCCATAAATCATCGCTCCCCACTCTAGTCCAGAAGTCGCTCTCCTCCATCTCTCTCGGTCTGGCTCCCCTGGCTCTCCTCCCCCACCCCTTCCCTCTTTCTTCCGTGGTTGCAGAGCCTTGCATGCCATGAGATCACCATACATATCATGGTACTAAGAGGCTGCCCACTTACCAGTTCCCCACTGTGTGCAGCATGATGCTGGTTGTCTTGATGAAGTCATCTGATTAATACCCTCAGCTTGGCGTAAAGTCTAAATGCTTTTCCTATCCCTATTTTGCAGACAAGGACAGGGAGGCTTAGGGAACATGGAGAAATGAGCCAGGGCTGAGTGGAGCATGGCGTGTCTGACCCTCATATGCCTGAGTGGCCCTGTGAACAAACCTTGCCTTCTCTGTCCCACTGCCTTATGAGTGGAAAACTCTCTCCCCTGGGGCGGTGGGCTCCAGGAGGGCAGGCATCCGAGCCACATCTCCAATACCTGGCGTGGTGCTTGCAGTGGTCACTGGGGTTTCTTAAAAGCATCAATATGCTGGCGCTGTGCTGGATTCTGGACTCAGGCCAGTGTCAGAAAAACCCTACAATGCGGTCTTTGCGCCCAAGGCTTGTGCTCTGTCATCGGGGAGCTGATCTCACGCTGGATCACAAGCTGCTCTACGTCCCGGGGACGGTGCTGGGGAAGTGTGCACGGCCCCGCCTGGCCGCTGGTGGGGAGCAGTGGGGCCCTGAGAGGCATTCAGGGGGTATTTGCAGAATGACAGTGTGATGTGATTCACAGAGACAGTCAGCCTTATCTGGCAGACTCCCGTTACGTTCTGCTTTGGGGGTTGATTGGTGCTCGTGGCTAGTCATGGAGTAGACTGGTCCTGCCCATCCTGCCTCTTAGAGGAAATCAGTGTCGCAGTCTAAGCATCCTTTTACCTAGTGGTAACAAACTGTCCCTTAGTCCCGGCCAGCGGTGCTGCCTGCCCCTCCCGCCCTCCTGACACACTTACCTTCTCCTTCGCTGACTTGCCACGTGAGGTCCCACTGATGTCACCACCTATGGGACAACTGCGGACTTGGCATTTCCTGCAAGGAACAGGCACACACTTCACTGTCA
Source organism: Spilogale gracilis (assembly GCA_004023965.1). Taxonomy (NCBI): domain Eukaryota; kingdom Metazoa; phylum Chordata; class Mammalia; order Carnivora; family Mephitidae; genus Spilogale; species Spilogale gracilis. The sequence goes on from PITA01004245.1 coordinate 110,583, forward strand.
AGTAAGGGGAGGGTGTTGGTTCGTTGTTAATGATAATGCAAATCCCGAGTGACTGATTTGTTGGGACCTTCCTCTGTGCCCGCCGTGGACATCCCACAGTGCGTCATATACTTGAGTCCTCACAGAACTGGTGAAGTGACCCATTCTAAAGATTAGGACAGGGGCGCCTGGGGGGCTCAGTTGGTTAAGCGACTGCCTTTGGCTCAGGTCATGATCCCAGAGACCCGGGATCGAGTCCCACATCGGGCTCCCTGCTCGGCGGGAAGCCTGCTTCTCCCTCTCACTCCTCCTGCTTGTGTTCCCTTTCTGGCTGTGTTTCTCTCTGTCAAATAAATAAAATCTTTAAAAAAAAAAAAAAAAGATTAGGACAGCGAGGTGCCAGGAGGTTTGCTTGTCCCAAGTCCCACAGTGCTCACTGCTTAGAAACTGGTCCACGATGCCTTCTGGAGAGTTCTAGGGCACCAGGTAGAAAGCATCTGTCTCCAACTTCAAGGAGAAAGGTTTTAAAACATAGTTTTGCCTGGAGTCAGGATTGCACCTGCTCGTCTTCGTGTGTGTGCACACGCATGTGCGTGTGTGTGTGCGTGTGTGCATGGGGGTGGGTGGCGAGTGAGTCCTCTGCTACAAGCGTACCCCACTAACTGGCGATCACAGGCTACAACCTTGGCAGAGGCCTTGCACACCCACCCATCCCCCTGCTGAACACCTGCAGCTTTCCACTTGCTCCTCAAACCTGCTACCCCCAACGTGCAATTCTCTTTCTGGACAACTTCTACCATATAGATAGGCATTTCCTGACGCAGCCAGGTTGGGAATGGGTCACCAGGATTATACGCCATCACCGAAGAGCAAAGTCAGTGTGGTCGTATTGCCTGAAAAAAGGACACCTGTTTTCACAAGCTCCCGCACAGAGTTTCATTTAGGCCCGCAGCAGTGGCTGTGATGTAACCCGGCTTCCCCAGACCCTCTGGCTTCATTGTTTTGGGTGCCCACGAGCATCCTGAATGGGAGAGAGAAATGAGGTATTTAGTGTTCTCTGGTGGAGTTTGTAACTATCCTGACTAGTCATTTCCAGGGTCTTCAGGATTCTGGGCCTCGTCCCCCGCCGCCTCTCAGAGCGCTGTAAACACGAGGACCCACGTGCCTGATGGGTCAGGCTTTCCGACTGCCTTCTCCCCAAGGCACTTCATCAAGGAATGCACATCCTCTGGCTTCTCAAAGCTTCCTCTCCTTCCCTGGACACTGTGCTGTAGTCTTTGTCCTTTCCCTTCTGCTCCCAGACCATGTCAAGGATGGGGGCCTGACAGCAGGGATCCAGAACTTGACCCCTAGAAGTTGCTTTCGCCCCCGCCGGTAGGGGGGAGCCTGACTCCAGCCCAGCCCCGCAGAACCGAGGCTTGCTCACCACGCATGCGCGGAATCAATGTCTTGTTGTGGTTTGTTCCAGAGCTGGTGCTTTTGCTGGAGTGGTGGTCCGGCACGGAGTGCGTCATCCACACAGACCCCCGGGCCTACCCCAAGTACGGAAAGGAAAATGCCATCGTGATTCTGAACCACAAGTTTGAGATCGACTTTCTCTGTGGTTGGAGCCTGGCCGAGCGCTTTGGGGTGTTAGGGGTAAGTCGGATTCCCGTTTCCCCCCTCGCACATTTCCCCTGTTCACCGCTGGGACTCGCCTTGTCCACTCCCCACCATTCAGGATCACGCAGGCAGTTCCCGGTTTCTTCCTGATGAAATGCTCTTCACTAGTTGCTTTTCATTCCAGCTTGGAATCAAGGTGAACGTCTTCTGATGAGCAATGATGATATCGATGGGGCGATTATCACGTGCTAGATGGGTTCCGTGTGATTGTTCATTAACTCCTTACAGAGAGGTTTATGAGTAGATGCTTTGTATCTGCTGTTTAAAAAAAAAAAAACACAAAACGAGTTATAGAGGGCTTAAATAATCTGCTCAAGGCCCCACACTATGAAGTAGATTTGGATTTGGACTTGTGGTTCGAGGCCCCTTCGTGTCCTTCATCTCTATGCTCACAGACGGCGCTCACCCCTGCTTTTCCCTCTTTGCGGGCTTAAGAATGTGGAATTCCCCAAGCCAGGGAGTTTCGGTGGCAGAATTCAGAATAAATAGGAAATTCTATGTCCTCCAACTGGTTGGGCTTGTCGCACGCCTTTGGGGCTGGGCTTCCTTAACGGACTTGTCACCTCCGGTGGGTCGAGGTGTGTACGGGTCACACTGTATCAGATAACCGATTGAAGCTGTCTCAGAGGGGAGCTGGGATGGTGGCGTCCCGGGTCTGACCTGGTGGGGAGAGGCTCCATGGACCTAGCCCCGATCAGCCTGCAGAGTCTCAGAGCGGCCAGGGGCTCTTGGGGGCCGCTTTGACTCAGCCTCTTTGGGAAGACCCTCGGTGAAGGGGAGCTATATAGCGTGGGCACATTTTGTACCTGCTTTTAAACACTGATGCACTTTTAAATCCGGGCAAAAGGGGAGAGAAGGAAATGTACTTAGAACCAAGTCCCACTCACATCTTTGGGACCAAAGATACTCCCTCTGATGCAGCTGAAGTCTCAAAAGGCAAGGGAGGTCTTTAGCCATTTTTTTAAGAGATAGAAACAATGAGTTCCATCCCTGTTGCTGCCTTGAGACTTCTAAGAGCTGCATTGCCTGCTGGTGAGTCACGAAAGGACTTCTGGGAAAGCAACAGGCCCTCCTGCCAACAGTGTTCTTCTTTGTTTTCCTATTTATTCTTCCAGTTCCGACTTGATATCTGTGTGCACATGTGTACTAAATGTATTTTCAGGAACAAGACGGAACATTCTAGCATCTGCCTTTCTCCATTTTAGAGACCCTGGGCAGAGAGCTCAAGTACAGCTTTGTGGTTTTCTTCTCTGCGAGAGGAGACTCTCCCCTAAAATGTCACTATCCGAACCCCATCGTGGATGTGGGTGATTGTGACCGGATGCTCCCCGACTGCTGGAGCATTTGTTCTCCTGCCGTGAGCCAGGCTTGCTGGCGTGCCGATGTCCCCGCAGCCCTGGTCCTCCCCGGGTGCTGGAGGGACAGGCGGTGTTTCCCGGGCTTCGCACGTGGCTTGAGAGGTACCCAGTCTCCGAATGTGAACGTGCATCCGCCCCGGGGCAGGAGGCCCTATGGCACAGCAGGTGTCTTGGAATTGTAGGCACTGTCCCGTCCATGCTGTCCTCTTGGCAGCTCTCGATGACCACGAGCTCTTGCTGGGCACCGTTCACTGCGTTTGTGCTGTTCCTAACTCCTATCCCATCGTTATTATTTACATTTCATCAACAAACCTGCAGGGCCTCCGTTTGGCTAAATCATTGGTTCCAGGATAGTAACCAGTAAGTCTGATTTCAGCGCTCTGCTCCTTACTCCCGTGAGGCGTCAAGGGGGAAAGCTGGCGGGGTGCTTAGGGGCCCAGGAGCCTTTGCATCAGAAAATGCCCCGGGAAAGCTGGGACAGGGACCAGCCTTCCAGTTCCCTCCCAGCTTGTGGTCTGCATGGGGCTCGTTCTGAGGAGTGAGGGCTCTCAGTACTTTCCCTGGGTCAGGGAGGGACCCGGCGGGAACTAACAGAGTGAAAGCAAAACAGAAGCTCACAGGCACGTGGCCGCGGGGGAACGGGCACAAACGGTGGAAGGTGTGCGCTCTCGCCATGTGCTCTCGGGAGAAGTAGCATGTGGGGAGGGCTCTAGGCCAGCAGAGGAGACCCGGGTCTGAGAGAGGGGACCCAGGCCAGGAGAGAGGACTGGGGTCTGAGAGAGGGAACCCAGGTCTGAGAGAGGGAACCCAGGCCAGGAGAGAGGACTGGGGTCTGAGAGAGGGAACCCAGGTCTGAGAGAGGGGACCCAGGCCAGGAGAGGCGACCCAGGCCAGGAGAGGGGACTGGGGTCTGAGAGAGGGAACCCAGGCCAGGAGAGGGGACCCAGTTCTGAGAGAGGGAACCCAGGCCAGGAGAGGGGACCCAGGCCAGGAGAGGGGACCCAGGTCTGAGAGAGGGGACCCAGGCGAAAAGAGGGGACCCAGGTGAGGAGAGGGGACCCAGGCCAGAAGAGGAGATCCAGGCCAGAAGAGGAGATCCAGGCCAGGAGAGGGGACCCAGGCCAGGAGGGGACCCAGATCTGAGAGAGGGGACCATGGAGAGGGAACGCTACCTCCACATCACTTAGGGTTTCAATTCAGAGACTTTGGAGTCCTTGATGGCTTCTCAGCTTGGACACAGCGCTAAGACCGCGATGGCCGGATGGTTATTAACAGGACAGCCATCTGGCCAGTAGCACGGAGACATTCCCTCCCAGCTGTCATCCCATAAATGAACACCATAGTCATCAGGCTGCCTTTCTTACTGTTGAAAACTGAGCAGCCGGGGTGGCGAGTGAAGGGCGTGAGCGCTGTCGTCTGAGACTGTTCTAGAAGTCTGGAGGTTTAGGAGACTGCCGGCTGCGAGGTAGGCAGGTTGAGGCCTCAGATGGGGGTGAAGGGTGCCCCCTTCTTACTGGCATTGGAGAACCCTACTTAATGGGGCCTCAGGTTTTCTGAATTCTTGCTACTTTGTTTCCTGGAGCCCTGGAGTCCCCGCCAGGACTGGAGGCGGGGTCTAGGTGGTAGACAGGAGGTGGCCACCTTCCCCTTCCCATCAAGTGCCACTCACCAGCCCGGGCACAGCTGCCTGTCCTAGGGACGCCTCATGCTGGCCGAGGGGAGGCTGCCAGGACAGGCCCAGGGAGGTGCCGGGGACCTTGGGGCGGGGGGCTGGGCCAGCTCAGGGGGAGACTGCCAGACCCTCCTCCCAGGGGGACAGTGACAGGCCGTGATGCCCAGTGAGCTGCTCGGCCCCTCCCAGGTGGCACACGTATTCCCGCACTCTTCGGAGGGTCCGGAACAGCGGCTTGTTATATTAATTGTTCAGCAGTACTTTTGGTCTCAAATCACCTTCTGAGAAAAGGCACCTGATTGATCTCTTTTTAAAAATAATGCATGACGTTGAGATCCTTCCGGACTCCAGGGAGCTGGCTTCTCAGAGGAGAAGGGCCAAGGAGAAGGTTCCTCACGGGGCAGTTTCCGCCCACGCATGTAACGCCCAAGAGGAAGTGAGTTCAAATGGAAACAAGTGAAATTTACCAAAATTCTTTAGAATGGGGTAATTAAATGTGAAATTGCTTGGGGGGGAAAGTGATGGGATTTTCTTAAAAAGGAGAAAAGGGCCTTTTAACATTTTACAGGCATCTGAGGCCCCACATGGTCATTCTCAGGAGCCCTGGTTCCCCTCAGAGCTGGCATTTCGTGGCCCGGGCACCAAAGGCTGTGGTTATGACCTTCGCAGAACACTCCGGCTCTTTCCTCCCTGGGGAGGGCCACGGCCCGTGGACAGCTGAGCGTGCGTGTCTCTGCAGTGCCCACAAACTGTGGTGTGCGTGCCGAGCGTCAGGGCTTCCGAAGCTTCTGGTATATCCGTACATGGCGGCCTGTGACATATAGCCACGTCACCTCACAGCGGTTACGGGTTACGGCACGTTCCCCACAATCACGGTTGTCGGGTCCTCCAGCAGCACCCGGGGGTCCTGGCAGGGGTCCCTCGTGGGGTTGCCGTCGAGCTGCCGGCCAGGGTGCTGGTCTCATCAGAAGGCTCACCGTGGCGGCAGCCTGCTTCCACACCTGTCCCTGTGTCTGTTGCCAGAGCAGTGTGTGTGTTTTCTGTAGAAGATTCGGCTGGGCGCTGTGGACAGTTCTTACCTTCAGTGACTTTAGAATAAATACCTAAGGAGACGTGAGTGCCTGTCACAGGACAAGGGATTGAAGCAAGCAATGACATAGGGCTGACCGTGCTCACCTGGGGCGGCAGCCAGCGTATTAGACCACAGACCAGTCAGCCCTACAGCACCAACCTAGGGACCCTGTGGTTCCCAGTGTCCCCTCTTTATTGGGGGGAGGACCCGGAGGGCCAGGGCAAGAGCTGGGATCACTGCGGTAAGGGTGGAAGATTGGGGGGCAAGTTTTGGTGTTTGGGGCAGCTCTGTTTACCGAACCGTGGGGAGGAATTTCAATAGTTTCACAACTGGCATAACATTTTGGTCTTACGGGTACGTGGACGGTTGGCCCCCGGGGACACAGGAAACTTCCAGAAGGTGATAACATTGGAACAAGGCCTTGAGGGCGTGGTTTTAGAGAGGGAGGTGAAGGGATGATTATGAGGCACAGCACAGACATGGGGAGGTGCCTCAAGGGAGAGACCATGGGTGACATGCCCCACAGGGGTAAGCAAGTAGGCCCCATGCTCCTGGGCCGCGCTGACAGGCTTCTCCCCATCTGGGGCCTGGCCAAGCATGCACATTAGTGGTCCCATTCACTTCACGGGCCTCCAGCTCAGGGTCACTGTGGGCTGAGGGGTGTGGGCTGCTGTTGGTTTTGCTGAACTCTCCTGGGCTCACAGTAAAACGATCTGCAGATGCCATAAAGCCCCAGAAAAGCACCTCGGAGCTGAAACTAGAGCAGAGCCCCACCCGCTGGTGTTCCGATTTAATTTTGCCAACACACTTCTGGTCCTTGACGTTAAATACGGTTCTTTCTGTGAAAGGTGATGCATGTCCGAAAACCAGCATTTCTTAAAGTTTGGTTGTGGAAGGATCACTTTTTTCCCTACATGTTCTCTGCAGGAATAATGTCAGTGCAGAATTGTTTAGAAAGGCTACACAAATGTGATTTCCTATAAACCTCCAGCAGTTACAACATCCCCCCAAAAGGTGGGCTTCCTCTGTCTTGTGTTCGAACATGTAAAACTTAGCAGGAAAGCAGACAGTCTGAAAGATGAATCCGTGTGTTCTGGCTCAGATATCAAGAGCAATTCTTTCTTTCCCCCTCTACTTACTCCGGAACAATTCTCTTCTAAGTGTGGCAGGGGATGGAGAGATGTGTAGGCAAAAAACCCCAATGTCTTAGCGTCCCGCAGATGTGGACTTGAACCCTGACTCCTGCATTGATGTGACCTTGGGGAGGTTATCTGACTTTTCTGAACCTCAGTTAATAATTCCCATTTCATGGTGTTGTCAGGGCTTAGTAAATATACAGAGCTTACTGATTATATGTACTTTAAGGAATATAAGAAAATACCTAGTTCAAGGGCCTTGCACAAAGTAGTGTGCAATAATGCTTAGTTTCCTTGGCCCTAATTAGTTCCCCTTCACTGAGTGTCTTCTTATAACGAAAAAGAGGATAAGGTAGGGAAGACGGAAGAGACAGCAAATGTTTTACTAAATGGGATTTAACTGGATCTAGATTCCCATGCGACTGACAACCCCCATCATCTTTATGTAAAGCAAAGTGAGCTTATATTCGCTCTGCCTCGGTTTCTTCATACACATTTATCAAGTTCCTGTTGGCTACAAAGAGTGTTTTTCTTTTTAAAAATATTTTATTTATTTATTTGAGAGAGAGAGCGAGAGCGAGAGAGAGCAAGGGGGGCGGGAGGGCACAGGCAGAGGGGGAAGCAAACTCCCCGCTGAGCTGGGGGCCCGATGTGGGGCTCGATCCCAGGACCCTGAGATCATGACCTGAGCTGAAGGCAGACTCTTAATGGACTGAGCCCCCCAGGCGCCCCTAGATGTGGAGAAGTGTCTTGTGTTTTTCTTTCCATTAGATACACCTGCGGCTCTGGTTCGTCGGCTCCACTGTTTCCGTCGCCCTGGAGGCCGGTAGCCTGTGGGTGTATGGACGTGCTCCCCACCCCACCCTCAATGGCTTGCTCAGCAGCATCCGTATTGTACTCTCGAGCTGCCCACCACACCGAGAGTGGGCGGGGATGCACTGTGTGCCTCCAAGTAGTCGCCCCTTACACCAGGCATGCTGGAACCTGGCGTGACACAGATAAGGAAGCCGAGAAAATGGTGAGGGGGTGAGACCACTTCCTACCCAGGCAGCCACGGGCAGCACTGGCCAAGGAAAGAGGTCAGGAGCCCATTGGAAATGCAGAGGCACCTTGAGTTCGTAACAGAATAGATCCCTGGAAATGTTAGTGTACACTCTATTTTTTAAAAGTGCTGAGTTAGACACACCAAGGTGTTTTTTATTTTTTTAAGCTTTCATTTGTTTGCGAGAGCGTGGGAAAGAAGGAGCAGAGGGAAAGGGACAAGCAGACTCCCTCCAAATGTGCGGCTCCATCCCGGGACCCCGAGATCACGACCTGGGCTGAAATCAAGAGTTGGACGCTTAACCGACTAAACCACCCAGGTGCCCGGGTCTTCTTTTTTTATTAAGCAGCATCTTTTGGCAAAGTCGTTAACAAGCCAGTTGCTGGGTTACACCAGTTGATTGTAAATCCAGACCTCCTTGAAGCAGCAATAGCACTGGGCTTCCTCCCCAGTCTTCACACAAGCCTCAGCAGACCTTCAGAGCCTGGGGAGTCCTGTCCTGGGAACCAGCTCTGACTCTGCAGGGGCCCCAGTCACCTCTCTCTTTGTCACACCCATCTGCTACCGTGCCCGGGCCTCTCATTTCTCCTTCTCCCTGGGTTTCCTCCAACTGCTTATCAAACACCTGCCGGCCACAAGATGCTGGCCGTAGCTCCTCTTACCTTTTGCCCTTGCTGGTCCTGGTCTCCCAGTCCCGGCCCTGGAATTCCTTCTGCTCTGTGTCTCCATCTGCCCAGGCCTAGGGCCACCCCAGGAAGGACTCAGCCCGGCCATTCAGAGGCTGGGAAGGGACCTCAAGGATCTGTGCTCAGGAAGGGGGAAGAGGACATTGCCGCCTCCGTCACCTGTTCCATCGGGACCTCTGATCCCGCTGAGCACAGTCAAGGCTGACAAATACCCAATGTTCAAGAGTTTCCTTTGTCCCCAGATGCCCTTTCCGCACTCCATATCTGCACACCAGGCAAATTAAGAGGCATTTCAGGTTTGCTCAGGGGAGGGATGGAGACTTGGGTGGAGAGAGATGCAATCAAGAGCAGGGAGCTGAGATCACTTTGCTCCACCTGGATAAACGATCCACGTTGATTTCCAGTCGAAGAGAGATGAATTCTCAGAGTGCTTTTGTTTCATGATTGTTTTATGCGTTTCCCCTGTGGCCATGACTAATTGTGGCACAGTATTCATTTTGTTTTCTGACTCCCTTGAGATTTTTCTGGAAGCATGGGGTCCCCAGCACTTTTTTTTTTCATCAGAGAAGGGCGACCGACAGCGAGAGTGATACGAGCAGAATTAGGCCACATGTATGTCACTCTCGTTGGCACCGAGTCTCACCTGTTCCCATGTGCACGCACACACGCACGCCTGCTTCGTGATTTTGAGCTCCAGGCTTATCTCCTGCCTTTTACTGCTGCGAGGGACTTACATATCAGAGACACAGTCCAGCCTCAGTCTTAGGCCTCCTCCTTCCCCAGAGAGCATGTCTGTTCAACAGCTTACAGGGTTCAGGGGCAGAAGTAACAGAATTCGCAGCTTTCTGTTTCTCTCCTCCCACTAGACTTTGAGTGTCTCAAGACCGTGGATAATCACCTTCCTCTTGGCGTCCCCACCTGGGCCAGTGCCTGGCACAAGGGACGTATTTAACAGACACCTGTTGCATAGACAGAACACTTTTGAGGTTAAAGTTCACAAATCACACATTAAAAAGGAGGCTGAGCTGTTGGCTGACTTACTAGTCCTCTCAGTGATGGGGCCTAGCTCATAGGCGAGAAAAAATTCAAAGGGTTAAAGTGTGGATGTTTTAGTTTGCTTTCAAAGTTCCACTTGGCAGAGCCCATTCAGGCATATTATGTTTTATAGAAATAAATGACCTTGGGTGAAGCCAAATGACTAACTGTGGCCGGACCAGTGAACCTTCAGGCATGGCCAGGTGTTTGGAAGTCAGAAAGCGATATTCATGCCAGGAGCTTGCTGACCAGGGACCATCCTACTGGCGAATGCCAGTCCCTAACTGTGTCCTCTGTCAGCACCTGCGGAGTGGTCAGAGGAGCAGGGGTGTCACGGAAAGGTGGCCGAACAGGAGGCCCTACCGGTTCTGACCGCCCTACAGACTCAGCATTGACTCTAAACGTTTTCGTCTTATCAGCTGGCAGGTGGCCATGTTGGAGAAAAACCTTAACTACAAAGTCCTGATTCTGCTCATTTTTCATCACGGAGGCTATGGAGTTGACACAAGTGAGGCGAGAACCACACAGTCTCGGGATTGGAATGTACTGGGTCTCTGCATCTTCCTAACAGTTCTTCCTAGCGCCACGTGATCTCTGCGCAGGGGTTGACCAGTTGGCTGGAGGTTGAAGAGGTTCATGGGGCGTTGGGGGGCTCATGGGGTTTGCTCTTTCCCTGAACAACTGGGCGGTCCCAACGGTGGCTTCAGGCTTTTCAGGAGGATTGACTGGGCAGCTGTGGGAAGGCAGCTCTCCCCCTCTCTCTCTTTCTCACACACACACCCTCTCATACACACGGTGTCTGTACACACATAGACTCACACATACACACTCTCTCACAGTCTCTCTCACACACACTAACTCTTCATTTCACACACACTCTTACACACACTCATTCTCACACACTCTCTCTAAACACATAGTCTCTGTCTCATATACACTCATATATACTCTCTTCCCTACACACTCAGTGTCTCACACACACACCCTCTCTTTCACATACACACTCACACACGGTTTCTGTACACACACAGTGTCACACTACACACTCCCACACACTCTCACACACACACTCACTCTCTCACATAGTCTGTCTCTCCACACACACAATCTTACACATACTCATTCACACACACACACTCTCTCCACACACAATCTCACACACACGCTAACTCTCCCTCTCACACGCACATTCGTTCTTACATACTCTGTAAACACATTGTCTCTCTCTCACACACACTCATATACACTGTCTCACACACTCATACTCACACACACTCATATACACTGTCACACACACTCATACTCTCTCACACAGATTCTCACACACATACGCTCATACACAATCACACCCTCTCTACACATACAAGTCTCTCACACACTCTTTCTCACACAATCTCTCATACAAACACCCCTCTCACACACACATACTCTCTCTCTCTCTCACACAGTCTTTCACACATACACACACACAGACACACACCCCACACACTCAGTTAAAAGTTTCAAAGACTTTTAACTGTAGAATGTGATATCACGTCAGTGATACCCTACAACGACCAGGAATGAGCATGGTCTTGTGGTTGTGGATTCCTCACAGGAAGTTGCATTTCCTATGAACATTTTTTATTTTCCACACATGCTGATGTCTAGATGGGCCTGTGGTAAATCAAACTCATCTGTAAATCCTCTCAGATCTACCCTCAAAATAAATCCAGAATAAATGAAGTTGATATTGTCTTCATACATTCTTTCCTGAAGACATTACCATCCACACATAGAAACCTTTGCTTGGCCCAGGAGGGTCATGATATTGATGGCGTATTGAGTTTCCTGGAGGACTGTAAGCATACTGGAGTAGTAGATTTCTAGTCTCTTGGTCTTAAATGAGGGAACGCCCGTAAATCTCTCAGCACACTGCCCATCAAGGAGTGCAGGAGTACCTACAGACCTTTGTCATTACCATATGCTAAAGCACGGTTTAGGTAATGGGTTGAATTGAAAGGGACGGTCAGTCCCTGTGCTTACCCTGGGGTGGTAATAATAGCTACACATCATTGCACAACTGTTGTCAGGTTCTCAACTCAACACCTTTGTATACGTTTCCATATGTTATTAAATCTTTACAGCAACACTTGGAGGTAAGTATTCCTTTCCTCATAATCTAGCTGTGGAAAATTGAGGCCCAGGAAGGTTAAGTCTGTGGACCAAAGCCACAGTCGGACCGTGATAGAGCCCGATCAAAACCAGGACTGATTCCAAAGCTTTCCAAATCCTGTTATCCCTGCCGAGGAAAGGAAATCAGTTACTTTGATTTGAAAGGCAAAGGAGTCTACATTAATGTTTTAAAACATATATCAAATAAACATAGTCAACATCAAGGGCTAGGCCTAATGAGAACATCCCGAACTTTAAGGTTGAAAGATGTATTAATTCAACATAAAAACAGAAATATCTCCTCTGTTCCTTTTGATCATCATCATCAAATAGGCTATTTTTTTTTCTAGTCTTACTTACATTCCAGAAGGAAATGGTTGAAATGTGCTGATATCAACTACTTCTTAAAAGGGGCATTGTCAGAGGAACACTGCAAAATATTTTGTTGATGAAAAACAACAAAATCTAATAAAGCAGCAGCAACAACAAAAAAATCCCTTCTGTTTTGACCGCTTACCTATAGCTACTGTTATTTTCCTGTTTTACTTTGTTCATGTAAAAAAAAAGGAGTCATAATCAGACTCTAGACGCAGCTTTGATTCCAGACCTTTTAAAAATTTAGTATTCTATAATAAACATTTCCCCAGCAATTAAATATTTGTCAGAAACAAGTTTTAGTGGCTCTAACTAAAGGTCGACAAACTTTGTAACTCAGGCTAGTGAATGTGTTCGGCTTGCTATACCTAATTACTGTAATTCAGGGAGCTCTTCTACTGTGGGGCCTTAGGTGATTAGCCGTTCTCTCTCCAACACAGTCAAACAGTGATGGACATGTAGACTCTTGAGCTCATCTCTTTGGTCTACACCGGGATCCCACATCATGGTCAAAGTTCCATTTCTTCTGAGCGGTGGGTTATGAAAGGCCAACCACTAAGGCCCACTGGGGTCTGTTGGGATAGTTCCATTAATAGGAAATACCGCTGAGATTACTTTACCCACCGGACAGCTGGGATTGACCGCATGGGGCCACTCACCTTCCTAGACCCTGTGGCTGCTACCTTACAGGATATGATCCCCTTCTTGGTTATAGAACAAATCGTCTTTTAGAATCCCATCATGTTGCCACAAAGTATTTTTGGAATGAGTTCAGGAATATGTAATTTTGTACATGGTCCTCACCTACCAAAGAGGTAAGTTCAGTCCACCGGTGAGGATTTTCCATCTTGTTTTCATCTCACAGGCCATGAGTAGGGAGTTCACTGAGGCGGGGAGGCAGAGAGCATGAGAACATCCCTGCCGACGAGAGGAGGGGGGCCAGGGAAGGCCGCCGGGGCCTCCCACGACCTGAGACCTGGCAGCAGACACCTGTTGATAGGCTTTTAAGTGGCTCCTGTGGGCAGAGTGGGGATTCCCAAGCTAGTTCGGTTTTGTGTTTTGAGTGACAAGCACTGCCTTCTCATTTATAGAGCAAGAAAGCACCAGTCAGGGTAATTAGTTCATGCTTTTAGGATTTAAAGTAACCCCAGGTTGAAAAGAAGAAAGCTGACTATAGGAAAGGTTTTGCACATGACGTGACTGATCTCTGTCACGGGCTCATGTCAGCTCAAGATGTGCAGAGACCCGACCCCGGGGCTTTGGACGTGAAGACAGTCTGCTCCCTGGACGAAAGCAGGGCTGGAGCCGGATGCCTCCTGGGTTGGCGCGGCGGCCCCAGCGGCCCCAGCATTTCTAGCCTGTTGTCTCAGGGTCACAACGTGATGTCAGTGCCATGACACACTCAGCCAACATGTGTGCGGCCGAAAAGACGGGCCTCCTGGCCATCTCTCTTTTTGTCGTGGAGCAAAATCTTCCCAGAAGGCCCAGAACACGTGCACCATAGCAGACCCCCGAGCCTTCAGCAGCAGAACTGGGTCAGAGCCCTGCACTCCCCTGAGGGGCCTGGGGGATACCAGGCTGGGTCGATGTCCCTCAGAGTTACCCCAGAGCCTGAACATGTTGCCTTTGGAACGGAATGGAGGCTAAATGAAAGAGGAGGAGACAGTGACCGTGGGGTGGGCAGAACCTCGCTTGCGCGGCCCCGGGCCTTGGTGGGTATGGATGTTTCTCACGGACTGTGCCCTGCAGCAGGCCACCTGGCCGAGCGTCTCCCTTCCCCAGCTGTCAGCTACATGATTCTGGGCACAAGCTACTGAACGTCTCTGAGCTTCGGTTTAATTATTTATAAACTGGGGGGGATCTATGCCTTTTGATTTCAAATGGAATAGAATTTTTATACGCGCTTCGCCCAGATCTGACACCCAGGAAGCCCTCCCACCAGGTACCGCCGGTGAATCCTTGGACCCACGGGGACTGTCCTCGAGGTCCTCTGGGGGCAGGCCCCGGATTTGATGGCTCGGTTCTCTTCTTCGAGAGAATCTGTATGTTGTGTCTGTCTGTGGGAATAACAAAAACAAAATCCATCCAAACACAGAGACACTAAACCTGAAAGCGACTGTGCTTTGTCTCTCCCGCCGTGTGGGAGGATGTGTTGTTGGGTTCGTTTTAACTGTTTGTGGCTTTCTCCAGTCCGCTGCTAAGCCTGCCCGACCCATTCAGGTCTCTGCCCCTGTTGCCTGTGCCGTCAATCAATGACAGCCACCTCAGGGAGTATCTTGGCCAATTCCAAAATTAAGGGTGAAAGATACAGAGCCCGACGCACTAGATGAGAAGCAGCGTCTCTGTCTCCACTGTCACCCCACCCCCACCCCAACGCACACCCCCCTCAAGGCCCCGATCCCTGGTCTCCTCCAGGCCAGAGCAGGCCGTGGAGCCTGGCCCAGCTGGGGGCCAGCCTGTTGGCAGGCGTAGCTGGGGGGGATCTTGTGCCAGCCTCGGGCAGTCTCAGGTGGGCGTCCCAGGCCCACTGCCAGCCGTAGAGATGAGCCAGGGAGGGGACGGGTGGAGAGCCCCCAGCATGATCTGGGGACCTGAGCTCAACTCCAGGCTCCTCCATTTTGCAGCACTACAGCCCAGAGAACCTTCCAGACCCCATTCCCTAGTCTGTGAAAGGAGAACCTTGTCAGCCCTGCTGGCAGAATCCAGTTTGGCTGAGGACTGAGTGAGCTCCAGAAAGGGTTTAGTGTTACAACTGTCTGCCCAGCTCAGAGAATGGTCTGAGCATCACGGCGACCCTTAACCGTCCCTCATTGTTCCCAATGCCTGCCCGCTGCCACAAAGACCCCCTCCCCTCCGCCCCGCTGCACAGACGTTGCACAACCTCGGCCTCCGGCTGGCCCAGGCTGAGGCTCCAGGGTCAGTGGCTTGTCGCTTCCTTGTGCTCTGGAACTGTCCCCTTCGACCCGTGGAGAGCATGTGGGCTCCTCTTTTTCTAGGAATATCGTAAATCACCCTGGGCCCCAATCTCTATTTCAGGGCTCCAAAGTCCTGGCCAAGAAGGAGCTGGCCTACGTCCCGATCATTGGCTGGATGTGGTACTTCACGGAGATGGTCTTCTGCACGCGCAAGTGGGAACAGGACCGCAAGACTGTCTCCCAGAGCTTGCTGCACCTCCGGGATTACCCCGAGAAGTATTTCGTACGTCCCACCCAGCAGCCACGGCCCCAGGGCCAAAGCACTCCCCCAGGATCAGCCTGACCTGCCTCACGCCTGTCCCGCCGACCTGCCTGGCTGGTCGGCCCCACCGTGTCACACGCTACCCGATCCACTCTGTGAACTGACGGGTGCAGTCAGTCCTCAGAACACACTCATCACAGACACACTCAGGATGCTCTTGTCACACTCACACTCAGATGCCCTTACGCTCACACAGACGTGCAGGCTCACGCACACCACGCTCCTTTACTCTCCTTGGATGGTCAACTTGATCTCCACAGCTCCCGCAGACGCAGAGAGCCACGCTCCGGGTCCCTCCCGCCCCCCCCCCCCCGGC
>PITA01004246.1:0-126246 GCA_004023965.1 Spilogale gracilis
CGGGTCTTGAACTCATGACCCTGAGACCAACACCTGAACTGAGATCAAGAGTCTGAGCTTAACTGACTGAACCACCTAGGCTCCCCTCAATTACATATTTTTGTTTCAAAATTATAAAGTTAGGGGTGCCTGGGTGGCTCAGTTGGTTAAACGACTGCCTTCAGCTCAGGTCATGATCCTGGAGACCCGGGATCGAGTCCCACGTCAGGCTCCCTGCTCGGCGGGAAGCCTGCTTCTCCCTCTCTCACTCCCCCTGCTTGTGTTCCCTCTCTGCCTGTGTTTCTCTCTGTCAAATAAATAAAATATTTTAAAAAAAATTATAAAGTTATATGTCAGATTCTCTAATAAACTAAATTCTCTAAAGTTACAAATAGTACTTTTTTATGATTTATTTATTTATTTTAGAGAGACAGAAAGAGAGAGAGAGAACACATGGCAGGAAGGGGCAGAAGGAAAGAGAGAATCTCTAGCAGACTCCCTGATCAGTGCAGAGCCTGATATAGGACTTGATCCCATGACCCCGGGATCATGATCTGAGCCAAGATCAAGAATCAGATGCTTCACTGACTGAGTCACCGATGTGCCCCACAAAGAGTACCTTTCAAAAGTGACTTACTTGGAATGCCTGGGTGGCTCAGAGGGTTAGGCCTCTGCCTGCAGTTCAAGTTATGATCTCAGGGTCCTGGGACCAAGTCCTGCATGGGGCTCTCTGCTCAGCGGGGAGCCTGCCTCTCTGCCCATTTGTGACCTCTCTCTCTGTCAGATAAATAAATAAAATCTTTTTTTAAAAAAAAGAATGTATTCCAAGATTTCCAACAGGATGATTATTGTTGTACTTAAACAAAATAATTAAA
Source organism: Spilogale gracilis (assembly GCA_004023965.1). Taxonomy (NCBI): domain Eukaryota; kingdom Metazoa; phylum Chordata; class Mammalia; order Carnivora; family Mephitidae; genus Spilogale; species Spilogale gracilis. The sequence continues at coordinate 855 of PITA01004246.1, forward strand.
TAATTAAATAAAAAATAATTTAAAAAAAGATTTTATTTATTTATCTGACAGAGAGAAACACAGCTAGAGAGAGAAGACAAGCAGAGGGAGTCAGAGAGGGAGAAGCAGGCTTCCCACCGAGCACGGAGCCTGATGTGGGGCTCAATCCCTGCTCTCTGGGATCATGACGTGAGCCAAGGGCAATCACCCAACCAACTGAGCCACCCAGGCGCCCCAATAAATAAAATCTTTAAAAAAGAAAAAAAGTGATTTACTTAAACTGATGTAATATTCAATTTATTTAAATTATACTATTCATCTCAAAACAATGAGAGTTCTTTAGCATATTATAAAAGTTATAAAGAGAATTATCTGAGGCATAGTGTTACCTTTCTGGTTTAGAGTCAGATATTCTTAGAGAAGTCTTTGAGGGTGCCCGGGTGGCTCAGTCGGTTAAGCATCTTCCTCTACTCCTGTCATGGTCCCAGGGTCCTAGGATTGACCTCCTAGGCCTTCTTCTCCCTCTGCCTGCTACTCCCTCTGTTTGTGCTCTCTTTCTCTCTGACAAATAAATAAATAAAATCTTAAAAAAAAAAAGGCTTTGGTTGTTGAGGCTTTTGATTTAAGCAGGGGAAGTAAAAGTATTTCAAGGATGGTAATCATCAAACCATGTAAAATGTCTTACAATCAGAATGTATCTTTGATTTAAAAGTGAATCAATGGCAGCATATGAGAACCCTGGCTCCTCCGAGAGCACAGGGCAGTTGATTCGTCTGGATTAATTTGTAAACACAAAAACAATCTTTAAAATAAATACGGTTATTTGTTTATTTGTAATAGAACTTCTCTGAAATGTTCTGGATGGCAAAGATGTGTACAAGGTCACGAGACCTATACCGGGTGCATTCACAGACTTTTGGCAAAAAGTAAAATATTTGTTAACATAAAGAGAATGAAACAAATCCTCTGAGGAAGTGATATACTTTAGAGCTAGCATGTTAATATGTTGCTGATGGGATTAAGGTGTCCATCTGCTCTACCAAACTGTCTCACCCATTGAATCAAGGGAATAGGAAATAATGGCCAGAAATGTATTGAGCTACATTTTTTAAATGTATATGGCATTTTATTTATTTATTAATTTATTAAAAAAATTTTTTTTGCTTACTTTTGTTTTATTATGGTTCGTTATTCATTAGTTTTTGTTATGGTGTTCAATGATTCATTAGTTGTGTATTTAACTTCATATTTTTAATTTTATTTCTGTAACTTCCATTTCTCAGAGATTCATTTCTGTGTTCCAAGCTTTTTACTTTTCTTTCATTTTCTTCTTTTTTGTCCTCAATGTTTTTTACAAATTTATAATAGCTACGCAGGCATACCTCAGAGAGGTTGCAGGGTCGGGTCCAGACACTATAGTAGAGCAAATATTGTAATAATGTGAGTCAGATGAATTTATGGTTTCCCAAAAAAGTTATATTTAGGGCGCCTGGGTGGCTCAGTGGGTTAAAGCCTCTGCCTTCAGCTCAGGTCATGATCTCAGGATCCTGGGATCGAGGCCCGCATTGGGCTCTCTGCTCGGCGGGGAGCCTGCTTCCTCCTCTCTCTCTGCCTGCCTCTCTGCTACTTGTCATCTCTCTCTGTCAAATAAATGAATAAAATATTTTTTAAAAGTTATGTTTATACAGTACAGTGTAAGTGTGCAATAGTATTGCACAATAGCAAACCTTAATAGTGTGCAATAGCATTATGTTTAAAAAATGTACATGCCTTACTTTAAAAATAACTTCACTGCTAAAAAGTGCTAACCATCATGTAACCCTTCAGTGACTCATAATTACTGGTCAGAGATTACTGTAATGAACAAAATAATAATGAAAATGTTTGAAATATTGTGAGATTTACCAAAAGATGACACAGAGACCCAAAGTAAGCAAATGCTGTTGGAAAATTGGCCCCAATAAAGCCCAAAACAGATTTGATACAAACTTCGAATTTGTGCAGAAGATATGATCTGTGAAGCAGCGCAATAAAACAAGGAAAACCTGGATTAAAATCCCTTTATTTTAATTGGAAGTCTGGGTCCTCTTTGGATCTGTTTCCATTAACTTTCTTTCTCTTATTTTTGGGCCACATTGCTCTGTTTCTTTTCAAGCCTTTTAGTTTTTAATTGATGTCAGCCATTGTTTTAAAAAAGACATAGAGGGGCGCCTGGGTGGCTCAGTTGGTTAAGCGACTGCCTTCGGCTCAGGTCATGATCCTGGAGACCAGGGATTGAGCCCCACATCAGGCTCCCCACTCAGTGGGAAGCCTGCTTCTCCCTCTCTCACTCCTCCTGCTTGTGTTCCCTCTCTGGCTGTGTTTCTCTCTGTCAAATAAATAAAATCTTTAAAAAAAATAAAAAAACATAGAGATTGGAGTACATATTACCTCCCTGTCCTTTCATCTGTTAGGCCTCTAGGATGAGTTGCTGATCCCTTTGGTCTAATCAATAGTTGAGGTGGAAAAAAAATAGTTGAGGTGGTCAGGAATGGGTTATGTCTTTAGTTTTGTCTTGAAGGAAAGATAGATTCTATTTATGTTAGAGGACTCTCTTCTAGTAGGAGGTTGGGTCCCAAGTACCACAAGACCCTTTCTTTGCCATCTAACCCAGCCTTCAGTTTCATGCTTTGCCACATACACGGCGAGAGCCCTGCTACTGGATATTCTCGTCTTTCATGATGACTCAGTGTGTGGTGGCAGAGCACCTTGCGCTGCTCTCCTCAGCAAGGTTGGAAGCTGAGGGGCCAGAGCAAAGTCACAGCTCATATTGGCCACAAATCCCTACTATGGCCACGATCTTCATTCCCTCTTACCCAAATAAATACCAAATATGTATAGATTTTTCCAAAAGTGTTTGATTTACTTCATTGTCTCTGTTTCCCACCCCAAGAGAACATAGGTTCTTAGTTCAGCAGGATAAGATGGTTTATGGAGCAGAGATGTTGTATCTTGGGCTGCATATACGCAAAGCCCTTATTCTTGAAACGTTAAGGAGCTTATTGAGCTCTTTAAAAATTTTATGATTGAGGGTTCCTGGGTGGCCCAGTCGGTTGAGCCTCTGACTCTTAATTTCAGCTCAGGTCATGATCTTGGGGTTGTGGGATTGAACTCTGTGCTGGGATCCATGCCTGGTGTATAAAGTCTGCTTGGGATTCTCTCTCCTTCTCCTTCCCCCTATGCCCCTCTCCTAGGCTCATGCTCATTCTCTATAAAATAACTAACTAAATAAAATCTTTAATTTTATATGATAGATTGAATTATTGTTCCCAATATTTCATGACCTTCCTATATTGGAATTCTACATTCATGTCTTTGTCATAGAATTTTTTGCTGTCTCCCACTAGAGCAGGCAGAGGACAGTCTCTTCTCACCCCAACTAGTGACATGCTTGACCTTTCAAATTGTTTTGGTCAATGAGATATGGGCCAAAGTAACAAGCATGCCAGTTTCAGGCCAAAAACCTCAAGAGGCACCTTATGTTTCTGCTTACTCTCTTGGACTCTAGTTACTCCGTGAGAAGAACATGTCCCAGGTATCCACTGGTCCAAGGAGAATGAGGAAATATGTGGAGCAGGCTTGTACCCAACCAGCAGCCTGGAGTCAAGCCTAACTGATTCCACTCTAGCCTCATAGAACTATATCCAGCCTACAGACCTGTGAAAGAGGAAATACATATTTGTTGCTAAAAGCCTCTGAGAGAGGTGTCTTGGTGGCTCAGTCACTTAAACGTCAGACTCTTGATTTTGGCTCAGGTCATGATCTCATGGTTGTGAAACTGAGTCTCCTGTTGGGGCCCTGCTTTCAGCAGAGAGTTTGCTTGAGATTCTCTCTCTTCCTTTCCCTCTGCCCCTTTCCCTTGTGCTCTCTCTCTAAAGTAAATAAATAGATCTTTAACAATAAAATAAAATAAAAGCCCCTGAGAGTTGAAAGTTGATTGATATGCGGCAAAAACTGTTTCAAACCAATGGTTAGTATTAGACATTTTTATGAAGTTCAGTGTTGATTCACTGGCTCTATGAGCTCAGCATGGAGTCTGCTTAGGATTCTTTTCCTCCATTTTTCCCTCCCCAGATCCTACCTCCTTAAATAAATAAGATCTTAGAAAAAAATAATAAAAATGAAATAACCACAATTATCAGTATGCTTAGATTTTGTTTAATTTTAAGTCAGTTCAATAAGAATGTGTATATTCAGAATAAAAGATTTTCAATTTACATTTTTCCAATTGCTAAAAAGCTTTTAAAATAATTATTTTATCTCAAAATAAAATGGCATTATGTATAATTTATTTAGCATCTGTCAGGCTCTGCAAAAAGTATATATATCATCTCTTCCTTTAGAAACAAATTTACTTTTTTTGATTAGTTAATACTTTTTTAAAAAAAGATTTTATTTATTTATTTTGAGAGACGGAGAGCATAAGCAAGGGGAGGGGCAGAGGGAGAGGGAGAAGCAGACTCCCTGCTGAGGAGGAGGGAGCCTGAAGTGAGACTTGATCCCAGGACCCCAAGATCATGATCTGATCTTGGGGTCAGGTCACACAGGCATGTCTAGTTAATACTTTCATAAAGTAGAAAGTTCAAAAGGCAAAAAAAGCAAATGAAGTAAAAACCTTCCTTCTTACCGTGTTTCCCAGGCTGTACATTTAGGGACAACTTGCCAGTTTTTTTTTTTTTTTAAGATTTTATTTATTTGACAGAAACACAGTCAGAGAGGGAACACAAGCAGCAGGAGCTAGAGAGGGAGAAGCAGGCTTTCCGCTGAGCAGGCAGCCCGATGCAGGGCTCGATCCCCAGACTCCAGGATCATGACCCGAGCTGAAGGCAGAGGCTTAACCACTGAGCCATCCAGGCATCCCTTTTTTAAAAATATAATATTATTATTATTTTTTAAAGATTTTATTTATTTTACAGAGAGAGAGAGATCACAAGTAGGCAGAGAGGCAGGCAGAGAGAGAGGAGGAAGCAGGCTCCCCGCCAAGCAGAGAGCCAGATGCAGGCCTTGATCCCAGGACCCTGAGATCATGACCTGAGCCTAAGCCAGAGACTTTAACCCACTGAGCCACCCAGGCACCCAGTTTTGGGTTTGTTTTTTTTTTTAAATCTTATTCTTTCAAGTGATATTACCTACACATATAAAGATAATATGTATTTTTACATGTATGGATATTTTCTGTTTCCTTGACTTTTTAAAATGAATGCGCTGTTAAAATACTACTACAGGGTTCTGTACCTTGCTTTTATTTATTTATTTTTCACTTAACAATGCGGCTTAGAGATGGTTCTATAGCAACACATAAAGTGCTTCCTCATTCTTTTAAAAAGCCATGTAATATTTCCATGCAGTGGTTCTCAAAATGATAGAAAGGTGTTGAGGTAGAAATTATATTTATAATAACACCAAAATGTTATTTTCCTTTTTTGCTATACAGAGAATACAGTGGAGTTTTCTAGAGCCTACATATCTCGTGTTATTACAACAAAATGAACGCAAAGCAGACACAAATCCAGTTGTCTTCTATTAACCCAGGCATTAAAGAGATTTGCAAAAATTTATATCATACCACTTTCTTATTGATTTTTTTTTTTAAAGATTTTATTTATCTATTTGACAGAGAGAAACATAGCTAGAGAGGGAACAGAAGCAGGGGGAATGAGAGAGGGAGAAGCAGGCTTCCTGCCGAGCAGGGAGCCCAATGTGGGACTTGATCCTGGGTCTCCGGGATCAAGACCTGAGCCGAAGGCAGTCGCTCAACCAACTGAGCCACCCAGGCGCCCCTCTTATTGATTTTTTTATGTGTTGGAAAATAGAGTTATTTAAAAAAATATGTTGTTTATATTCCATGTAAAGGGTTTATAATTGTTATTTTTAAATGAATAAATATTTTTTATAATTTCTAAGTTTTAATTTCTAAAATGATAAACACTGATAGATGTAATCCATATAAATTAAACTGTTTGGGGTCCTCAATCATTTTTAAGATTGTTACATGGTCCTGATTTTAAAAAGTTTGAGAGGATGCCTGGGTGGCTCAGTTGGTTGGGCGACTGCCTTCAGCATGGGTCATGGTCCCGGAGACCCGGGATCGAGTCCCACATCGGGCTCCCTCCTTGGCAGGAGGCCTGCTTCTCCCTCTCTCACTCCCCCTGCTTGTGTTCCCCCTCTGGCTGTGTTTCTCTCTGTCAAAGAAATAAAATCTTAAAAAAAAAAAAAGTTTGAGAACTGCTGTTTTATTGTACCTTAATTTAACCCATTCCCTACTAATGGACATTTCAATTGTTTTCTAGTTGCAACTTCAAGCCATGCCAAAATGAATTTTATTTTCCACATGTGTGAATAAATCTGTCTTGTGTTCTTAGAAGTGGAATTCTGGGTGCCTGGATGGCTCAGTGGGTTAAAGCCTCTGCCTTTGGCTCAGGTCATGATCTAAGGGTCCTGGGATCCAGGCCGCATCAGGCTCTCTGCTCAGCAGGGAGCCTGCTTCCTCCTCTCTCTCTGCCTATTTGTGATCTCTCTCTCAGTCAAATAAATAAATAAAATCTTTAAAAAAAAAAGTGGAATTCTGGGTCAAATATGCCTTGGTTAAGTTGTACAAAATATATCATCTTGTTTCATCCTCGTAATAACCCTGTGAAGTGAGAGTTGTCATTAATTCCTTTCTATATATAAGAAAGTGGGGGCTTAAAGAAGTTAGGTGACTGGCTTAGAGCCATCAGGCTATGAAGTTGCTGCGGACAGCAATGAAACTATTTTATCAGACTCTATGCTTTGAACCACTATTCTGAGCTAAGCTTTCTCCAAGCAATACCTGTACATGTTCAGTTATCTGATAGCAGGCTCTATTCTTGCCTTGGCCTAAATTCTTTCCTAGCACAGAACAGTCTTGGAATTAGATGAAGGGGACCTCTCAAAGCAAAAGTCAGTACCAGAGAACTCCTTAAGTGATAAGAAGAATAGAGCTTTTTATTTTGACTCATGAGAATTTCAGCCACCATCCTGTCTGAAATTGAATTTTAGAAAGTGATGCAGTTAATTAAAACTAATTCATGTGATTCTTAGAGAAAATTTTATAAATTTTATGTGTCAAAATAACCTGATGTATATCTACTTTACCCCTCCCCCCCATGAAACTTACCCTGTACTATAGCTACATCACTTTTCACTTAAACACACAAAGAAGAGCGCCCTAAGCATTTTTAAAGACATGTAATTTAATTTTTACCAAACCTGGCACTGCCATTATCTTTTTGATACAAACATCTGGTCACTCCCCCATAAAAATCCTTTATAGTCCATTTTATGGACTATAAAGCTCATAAGAGGTTGCTTGTTATTGGTTCTTATCTCATGAACTCTCCTACACACATTTTGATCTCTTTTGGGTCTCAAAGACCTATTTCTTTTGAAGAGTCTCTTCAAACAGGTGGATATACAGTGAAGCCAGTGGAACTTCCCTTACACGGACCATAAAATTTTATATTTATAATACCGTGTTTGTTTTTTCCAAGAATATCTTCCAAATTGTATATGCTTTGAGTTCCACAAAACCTTGATCTACCTCTGGGTTTTGTTTTGTTTTTGTTTTTTGTGCTTTTCTTCCTTAATTTAGGTACTCCAATTCACTCCTGTCTGATTTAGATGGTTCTTTCATGTTCCCAGTGTATATTGTTATCTTTTCACACTGTGTGGTATGACTCTTGTCATCTTGTATGGTGATTGTTGTTTACTTGTTTATCTCATCCACCAGACTATGAGCTCCTTGACAGTAGGGGTCATGCTGAATGAACAAATGAGAAACCAAACAGCTTTTTTTGTGAGAAAATCTGTCTGTACTTTGTTATGAAATAATATTTGTTAAGGTTTTCTGTTAGTATTCATTTACTGCATTTTTTTTGTTTTTTCATCCACAACTGGAAGGAAATGACAAATGGTTAAGATAGATATATAGGGGCAAAACTTAAATTGAGAAATTATTTCCATTCTATCATATTTGTCTGAAAATTTGTGAAAAGATTGCTAAGACTAGCACTGCTGACAAAATAAAAATTTTAAGGCCCCAAAGTATGAAGTGATTTTCACATCACTTGAATTGTCAGTCAGTCTCCCTCCCTTATAATCCCCATCTTTGAACTCTGTAATGTCAAGTCCAACCTCTGTTGTACGTCCTCAGCTAATCCTGTATTTGCCTATTTGAACCAGAGGAATGCAATGCAACAGGGACAAGTAAGGTGAAATTGAAATCAGAATGTCCAGATCAGTCAACAAATACTCACTGAATGTCTACTATATGCCATTTTTTAAAACATTTTATTTTATTTATTTGACAGAGAGAGAGAGAGAGGGAGAGAGAGAGAGAGAGAGAGAGAGAGAGAGAGAGAGAGATCAAGTAGGCAGAGTGGCAGGCCGAGGGAGAGGGAGAAGTAGGCCCTCTGCTGAGCAGGGGACCCAGATAACGTGGGGCTCCATTCCTGGGATCATGACCTGAGCAGAAGGCAGCTGCTTAACTGGCTGAACTACTGAAGGGCCCCTACATGCTGGTTTTAGAATCTCCTTTAGAGCTAACACCAGAATGGCTCTACTCTTGTGATAGTTTTTTCCTAAGCCATAAAGTTGAAAAATCAATGTTTTGAACTATATAGTTTTAGGACTGCTCATAAAAGAATGTCCACGGTACCTTGAGTTTAAAAAAGCAAGTAGTAAACTACATATAATGATCTTATTTTACTAAAGATAAAAAATAAAAAGTTATACACATCTTGTTTGTGTGTTCACTGATAAAAAGCACGGAAGGGTGCACATTAGACTGTGAACTGTAGTTACCCCGTTGCCGAGGAGAGAGAGGGAGAACTTCCTTTTTTATTTACATACTTGTATTTGAATTTTTTAGAATGAGCATGAATTACTTTTGTAATCATAGAATGTGTAAATAATAAAAAGTGTTTAAATAGGTAGATGCCTGGGTGGCTCAGTCAGTTAAGCCTCTGCCTTTGGCTCATGTGGTGACCCCGGGGTCCTAGGATGAGCCTCATGTCAGACTCCCTGCTCAGCTGGAAGTCTGCTTCTCCCTCTCCCTCTAGCCAGACCCCACTCCTGCTCTGTCACTCTCTCTCAAATAAATAAAAACACATCCTTATTTTTATAAATAAGGATTTTTAAATTTTATTTTAAAAATAAAGATTATTTATTGATTGATTTTCAAAGATTTTATTTATTTGACAGAGAGCGAGCAAGAGAGAGCAAAAACAGGGGGAGTGATAAAGGGAGAGGGAGAAGCAGGCTTCCCGCTGAGCAGGGAGCCCCAGAGAGGACTCTGTCCCAAATCCCTGAGCTGAAGGAAGATAATTCACTGACTGAGCCATTCAGACACCGCCAAAACGTTTTTTTTAAAGAATGTTTAAATAGGTAAAAAGCTTGTTCATGTTTTTAGTAAGAATATATATATTATGCATAAGAAGATATATATTATGTATAATGTATAAATATTTTATATACATATATATACACACACATATGTAAGTTGGCCATTGAACAACACAGGTTTGAACTGTGTGGGTTCACTTATAGGTGGATTTTTTACAGTACCATAAATATATTTTCTCTTTTTCGTGATTTTATAAACATTTTTTTCCCTCCAGCTTACTTTATTGTAAAATACAGTATAGAATACATCTAACATACAAAGTATGTGTTAATTGACTGTTTAAGTTATGCCTAAGGCTTCTGGTCACTAGTAGGCTATTAGTAGTTAAGCATGTGGGTAAATTTATATGTAGATTTACTTCCCTGTGGGAGGTCAGTGCCACTAGGCCCTCCACCCCATCCCCTGGCCCCACAGTGCTGCTCACAGGTCAACTCTGTGTGTGTGTGTACAAATGTAGATATTATTCCTGCTTATTATTTACACATTCTGGATTCACATATTAAAGGGGAAATTCCACCTGCTAACAATGCTAATTAATTATTTACATCAGAAGGGTACTTGATTGCTTAGAACAGAGGTTGTTTGGGGAGGAATTAACTCCTCTTGTAAACATTCTGTGAGCCAATGGAGGCGTATAGTTATTTTCCTCAAAAAAATAGAAAGGAGGGGCACCTGGGTGGCTCAGTTGGTTAAGCGACTGCTTTCGGCTCAGTTCATGATCCTGGAGACCCGGGACCGAGCCCCACTTCGGGCTTCCTGCTCAGTGGGAGGCCTGCTTCTCCCTCTTTCAGTCTCTCTGCATGTGTTCCCTCTTTAGCTGTGTTTCTGTCAAATAAATAAATAAAAAATCTTAAAAAAAAATAGAAAGGCTTCATATTTTACGGAAACACAATAATTAGTGGTTTTGATTTTTGAAAATAGCTCTGGTTCATCCACTATTTCGTTGTCAAATGCAGTACTTTTTCATATTATTACATGAGATTATAATATGACTCTAAACTTCATTAAGGCCAGGCTAAGGGCCTACCATGTTTGCCACTGCACCTAGCATAGAGAGGGCAGATAATTGGGGCTTAAGGTTGGTGCATAGAAGGCATTAGCTGCATATTCTGATGAAAAAATCAGCACTGAAACTATCATGGGAGAAATCTGTATTCATTCATTTATATATCTAAAAATACCGATCATCTAATCTGGTCTGTCCTGAGGATACAAAAAAAAAATTGGGGGGACACCTGACTGACTCAGTTGGTAGAGCATGCAACTCTTGATCTCCAGTTGCGTGTTAGAGCCCCATGCTGGGCAAAGAGCTTACTTAAAAATAGAATAAGCAAACAAAAAAGATTCTTGTTGTAGTTTAGCACATGATTTGAAAAAGATTGCTATAGCACTTGAGTTTTTCTTGTCTTTTGAGGGTACACAGATTTGATTTAAATGCCAAGCATATATTGTTTTTTCTGTGCACTGCGTGAGGGATAACAATAGAAGGCAAATAAGAGTTTTGAAAGTTTTTCATTTTTTATTTAATTATTTTTTAAAGATTTTATTTAATTATTTGATAGAATGAGAGAGCACAAGCGCGGTGCATGGCAGGCAGAGGAAAAGGGAGAAGCAGGCTCCCCACTGACCAGAAAGCCCCATGGCAGGCTTGATCCCATGACCCTGGGATCATAACCTGAGCAGAGGCAGACCCTTAACTGACAGAGCCACCCAGGTGCCCCTTTATTTTATTTTTTTAAATATTTATTTAGGGGCACCTGGGTGGCTCAGTTGGTTGAGCAACTGCCTTTGGCTCAGGTAATGATCCTGGAGACCCGGGATCGAGTCCCACATCGGGCTCCCTGCGGCGGGAAGCCTGCTTCTCCCTCTCTCACTCCCCTTGCTTGTGTTCCCTCTCTGGCTGTGTTTCTCTCTGTCAAATAAATAAAATCTTAAAAAAAAATATATATATATATATTTATTTATTGGAACAGCTGGCTGGCTTAGTCTGGTAAGCCTCTGACTCCTGGTTTCTGCTTAGGTTTTGACCTCACCAGTTGTGAGACCCAGTCCCACTTTGGGCTCCTCGCTCAGCCTACACTGCTTTGGTATTTTCTCCCTCTGCTCCTTCCCTCCCTTGTGTACATGCACTCTCTCCCTCTCTCAATAAGTAAATAAATCTTTAATTTTTAAAAAATATTTTATTTCTTTATTTGCGAGAAAGAACGTGAATCCACACAAGCAGCAGGAAAGGTCAGAGGGAGAGGGAGAGAGAATTCTCAAGCTGACTCCCCAGTGAGCGCAGAGCTAGAGAAAGGCTGGATCTAGGGACCCTGAGCTCATGACCTGAGCCAATTTCAAGAGTTTGGGTGCTTAACTGGCTGAGCCACCCAGACACCCCTGAAAACTTTTTTTAAAGCACATTTGGTTGTTAACAGGTTATAAAAAATTAATGAAAGCCAGATAGCTTTTATAACTGAAAGTTTAGTAACTACATTCACCTTTAAAATTACAAAGAAAACTATTGGAGGATTATTGTACCCCCACATTTCCCTCCAGAAAACAGGAACTTTGCAAGTTCCTTTATTTTAACTGTGTCTATCTAAATAGCAACAAGCACTGACTCTTTTTTTTTTTCCTAAAGATTTTATTTATTTGACAGAGAGAAACAGAGCCAGAGGGGGAACACAAGCAGGGGGAGTGAGAGAGGGAGAAGCAGGCTTCCCACCGCCAAACAGGGAACCCAATGTGGGGCTTGATCCTAGGTGTCTGGGATCATGACCTGAGCCAAAGGCAGTTGCTTTACCAACTGAGTCACCCAGGCACCCCAACAAGTGCTGACTCTTGATCCCGTCTCAGGTCTTAATAGGGTGGTATGAAATTACTGAAATCAATAAAACCCATTCAACAGTATTTCGTAGCTTCAAACGAGAAAAAAGCTCTCTCCCCCAGGTTTTACTTCTCATTTATATGAGATATCATGTGCAAGCACAGTATGGCAAACAGTCTTGTACGTTTTAAGTACGTGCAGTTTACAATATGTTATACCTCAGTAAAGTTCCTTTAAACAACTCAAAGCCAAACAAAAATAAGACATGAAAATGTCCCTTTATATGGGACGAATAAAGGAATTCATTATTAAGAGTGGTTTCCGGCGCCTGGGTGGCTCAGTGGGTTAAGCCTCTGCCTTCAGCTCAGGTCATGATCTCGGGGTCCCTATGGGGCTGTCTGCTCAGCAGGGAGCCTGCTTCCCCCTCTCTCTCTGCCTGCCTCTCTACCGACCTGTGATCTGTCAAATAAATAAAATCTTTAAAAAATTTAAAAAAAGAGTGGTTTCTACTGGGGAACAAAGTATCTATGCAGAGTCTAGTAGTCAAAGGAGGACAATCGTGAAGCAAATTTTATATGATTTTTTAAATTAAATTTCATGTAATTAGGGGTGCCTGGGTGGCTCAGTTGGTTAAGCGACTGCTTTCAGCTCAGGTCATGATCCCGGAGACCTGGGATGGAGTCCTACATCAGGCTTCCTGCTAGGTGGGAAGCCTGCTTCTCCCTCTCTCACTCCCCCTGCTTGTGTTCCCTCTCTTGCTGTGTTTCTGTCAAATAAATAAAATCTTTAAAAATAAATAAATAAAAACATAAAAAAATTTCATGTAATTAATACCTTTTTTAAACTACATGTAGGTTAGCACCTGGTCAATGAAAACAAAACAAAACACACCCTTTTAGTTGGTCGTGCTATGATGAAGCCCCACGGCATAAAATATTTGAATGCTTTGTGTTTAGAGAGCATCATTATTAGCTTCCAAGTAATACTTCAGAAGTCTGGTAAAAGACTCTTGCAATTAAAATGAGTATTTTTTTTTTTCCTGCGTGCCCCAAATAGCGTATTCTTAGGCTGTTTCGAAGTGACGACTGAAAGAAGCATTCAGGCTCGAGGCTGGATGTGGCCATTGTGAAAAACCCTTCCTACAAATCTGAGTAGGCTCTCCGAGATCTCCAAATCCCTAGGGAAAAGCCTTTCGCACACAACCTCTAAATAAAAGCATTTTCCTGGGGATTCGACCCAAGAAAGCCCGCCTAGGTGTTTTTGTTTGTAGATGTGGGAAGCACCCTACTGGAGTCCATCTCAAGTGACTCTTCCCCAGGTCCGCAGTAAATTAGGCGTCTCACTCCGGGTCCCCCGCAGCTGGACCCTCCCTGGCTCTCGGGAGCACCTGAATAGGGAGCAGCTGGGTGGGGTGACCCCGGCCGAAAGCCTTCGCTCCCCTCAGCCCCCACCGCAGGACCGCGGCCGCCGGGCAGGCGGGAGGGAGGAAGATTGACGGAACCGCTCAGCGGCTCGGGGATTGCGGAGGGAGGGACGAAGAGGAGGAACGGCTGAACTTTCCTCTTAAACTGGTTGGGTTGGGCCACGGGAACAGCCTGCCCCAAGCCTATTGGCCTCCCTGAATAGGTTGTTATGGTAACAAATGACCGAACAGTCCCTTATGAATCGGCCAATGAGAGGGGCCGTCTTTTTTACCGCACCTCTGAACAGGAGGTGTTGCGAAAGCCCGGGTAGGGCCCGTAGAAGAAGGCGGTGCCGGGACGTCCTGCGGAAGGGCCGAAGGCGGAGCTTGTGACGTTGACGGCCGAGCCAATCACGCGTGGCCTTTTCAACGGCTCCGCCCTTTTACCGCACATTTCCCCTCCCCTTGCTCATTTCGCACGACGCAGCGGTTGGGAACACAGACATTTTCGGAGCTGGAGCCGCCACTGCCGCCGCCATTTTGTGTCTGTGGAGAAAGAAGCTTCTGTGGCGGCTGGAAGTGGACGGAGATCACCTTTGAGACGGCGGCGTTTCATACCCGAGGTTCCCCCTGTGTCGTCCCCCAACCCCCCTCCGCGGTCAGCATGTGGTGAAGCCGGAGCCGCGACAGACCCGGGAGGAGGAAGAGGAGTCGGAAGGGAGGCGGGGTGTCGAGAGCGGCTTCAGCTTCAGCTGCGGCGGACCTCGGAGGGGGGCCGCGGCGCAATGTCAGAGCAGACGCCGGCCGAGGCCGGTACTGCGGGGGCCCGGGAGGACGCCTGTCGGGATTATCAATCATCACTCGAAGACCTGACCTTCAATAGCAAACCGCACATCAATATGCTGACCATTCTAGCCGAGGAGAACCTGCCCTTCGCCAAGGAGATCGTCTCTCTCATCGAGGCCCAAACCGCCAAGGTTTTTATACACCCCGCAGCCTCCTATTCTTCTAATACTCCCTGATTTTAGTGTCAGCCTCATCCCAGGTCTCGCTTCCATCCAAAGGGGGACAGTGTTCCTCCTCTCCAACCCTCCACCTCCAACTCAGGCTCGGTCTTTGGCCCAGGCTTCGAGCGTGGGCCTCTCTTGTGGGGGAGGGAGCGGGGAGGATAAAGGGTGGAGTCCCACTTCCGCTTACCAACTCCCTATTTAGGCCACCGCATTGTATATCCCGACACACGCTTTGAATGGAGCCCTTTGGGGAGGGGGAGACTTAAAAGGCAGTTTGTGGTGCGGGGAAGTAAGAGTTAAAACCATTTTAACCCCCGGGAGGGTGGGGAGTGGTGGTTCTCCTATTCCCAGCCCTCCCCCCCGCTCCGCGTACCCTTTTGGGTAATTGTGCTCTGTGGGTTGGAAGGAGGTGAAGGGGGACCTGGGAGCGAGCTGTTGGTGGGTGGGAATAGGGAATTGGCCCCGAGTGGAGCAGCCGCCTGTTAGGAGCCCAACATGGCGCCTGAAAAGCACATGATGCGAAAGGGAAGAGAGGAGAATCCATTCCCTGCCAGCCAGGCAGCTGCTCACACCCGTCAGCCCCGTTTTGGGGTGGGGGCGGCTAGATACAACTTGTAGTCTCCTATCGGAGGGTCTAATTTGCCCCAAAATACGGGAAATTGGGGGTGAGGGTGGGGTTTGGGGGGGGGAGGAGATCTTATCCAACCTGTAGGTGGAGAACTGGCCCAGTGGGTAACACGTACTTGTAGTTTTTTTTTGAAAAGTTCAGTCCCTCCTCCTCTTCCTTTTCTCTTTTCCTCCCTTCCCTGATAGTGAAGACGTGTTTTTCTTCACCCCTTGCCAGAAGTGGTCCTCTGCCACCCTTTACTTCCCTGTAGTCCTCTTCTGTGGATTGATGTGGGAGCGATATGTCATTTAAGTTACTGTTAAACTTAGTTTTATCATAATGAGTTTCAATAGCTTCCCAGTATTACGTTCTAAGTTATTTTTCAAGCTTGTACTTATGGTTTAGTTTTTTCTAGTTGTTAGTGATTGAAATTAACAGGATGAGCCTCCTTTTAGCAGAGTGAACCCCTTTTAAAAGGCCACTTTAACAACAACCACCAATATATTGTTTAGAGGCGGTTTATGTCTAGTGTACAACTGAGTGGTCTGACTCTAATAAATGGTTTTGAAATGTGTGACTGGTATTATAAAATTTGTGAATAAAACATATAAAATATGTACTTGTCTTTTTTATTTACCTTTGTAAGGTGTAGAATCTGTTTCCAAGAACTTATTTTTATCTACGTGGTTGTGTGTTTTAAACAAAAGTCTTTAAGTGACTTGGGTTCATTCTTTAGGTTCCATCCACTCTTTTGGGTAAATCTGTTCACAAGATACACGGTTTCAGGTGGTCCTTTCAAACCTTAATTTAAAGAGGACAAAAAGTAAAGTGTTTTTTTCCCCCCCCCCCTGAGGGCCCAACAAGTTTGTCATGCTCAGCCTGACAGCTAAGATTCAAGTCTTCATTCACCTTTTCCTGTGAATGTCTGTGAAACAGCTATTGTTCTTTTTTTAAAGTATGAGACTTAAAAAGGAAGCATTCCTCATACTCAACATCCTTTTTATTGATACCACAAACATGTTGGACGTGAAAACTTAGTTTTTGCCTTGTTGAAGGCCTAACTTGACATTTTTAAAAAAACAAAACTGCACTTTCTTTTTCTTTTTTTTTTTTAAATAACATTGATTTTAAAAATTAACTAGTATTTTGGGGATTACTAATACCTACAGAGCTTAATATTTAGCAGTTCAGGTTGCCACTCAACAGTTTCCTTGCTAGTTTTTAATGGATCCTGAAGACCTTCGAGAAGTGAAAATGCTGACTATAATGACCACATTAAAATTTGTATTTGTGAATGGCTACACAGAGTGGTGAAAATAGATGGACTATTTGATAAAAACTGAAATTTTTTTTGGCACACGATTCCTGGTTATTTTTGGAAAGCCAGGTTGAGGAAAAGATGTAAAAGTCACTGGGGAAATAATGAGGGTTGGGGTTGAGGGTGAGGGGAGGGATTTTCTGTCATTTGGTAGCAAACTGGATTGGTTTTGTGTTTTCTGGAGGTGAATGTTTGTGTCCTTATTCTTTAGCGTCTCAGCGTTACTAAACTTTTCACACCTAATCTGACTCCTCCCATGAGGCAGTAGTAGTGAAAAAATATTACATACAGGATTCACTGTACAATAAAAAATTAGCCTACTGAACAGATTTGGTTTTAAAGAGAGCCTGTCTTCATAAGTACAACAATGACTAAAATGGTGTAAAACATGACATGGTAAGATAAAGACACAGCAATAAAGCATTTGACATGTTGGTATTTACTAGTTTACCCACATGCAGTGGCCTTGTGAACCCTTTAATTAGAAAGGCCTGTAAGAAATTTTTCATACAAAGCTATTCAAAGGTTTCCTTGGCCAACTTTGGTTGTAAAAGTGATATCAGAAGCAAGAGCACTTCCACACACTTGTATGGGCAATTGGTTTTCTGAAATATGGCATTGTGTACTGCAGAACTGTGAGCCTACCCTAGCTACAGGTAGCTATGGGTAAGTGTTGTTCAGGGTTAAAATTCTGATACACATGGAATGGGTAAATGGGCATGATTTTTTGTTTTTGTTTTTAAATCATGGGTGCTCCTATGGAGTCGGAGTTAACAGTTTATATGGTATGTCTTAATGCTCCTCAAGTCTGTGAACCTGCTGATGCTTTCTGGAAACTTGCTGTACATTCTAAAAGCCAGTGGTGGGTAGTCATTGCAGTTAAACTGGGGCCAGATTGCTTTGCTTTGGAAAGAGCTGCCTGTATCAGCATCACCACAATGGCTTTGCACAAATTTAGAAACCCTGGTTTGTGCATGTCAGAGGAAAAATATTTCGACGAAGAGTCCATGCTGTGAAGAAAATCTTCAGGACAAATCCTGGTTTCCAGAGTCAAGTTCGACCTGATTTACATGACTCAGCCTCTCCATCCAGTTTTTCTTGTATCAGTAACAACTTGCACCTTCTTGCGTGTTCATGTGCAAGTTTAGGAGTGTTTTTTGCCATTAACTTCATGTGTGAAGTGTACTTAATTTCTTTGTTCTTTGGATTATAGAGAAGTAATCCTAATGATTTTACAGGTAACAAAAGTATGGTAGACTTTAACATATAAAATATGCCTATGGAAATTAGGGTTTCTGCCAGAGATCTGGAAACTTCATTGAATCTAGGCACACTGTAATAAGTTAATGTCACAAAACTTACACCTGGGTTACAGAAAATACCCCTACCACCCCGTGGTCACTTAAAACACAGGGTTTTTTTTTGTTGTTATTTTTGTTATTTTTTCTTGCCATATGAACCTCAACTTCCATTGAGTGTTAAACGAACGTACTAAAGGTCACAGTTTTTCTTGTAGTTCGAGCTTATTTTATATGCTCAACTAAAGATCATTGTAAGAGATGAGAACTTGGTTGAACATTTAAGTTTCATAAAGGTTTTTTAAAAGTATTTAGGGTCAACGAAAATTAAAGTCTGTATTGTAGGTTTGAAACCTCACTTTTGAAAGTAATTCTATGGTATGGTGACAATTCATTATACTAAACTTCTCAGTTTCTTTTTATCACTTCAGGCTCCTTCCTCAGAGAAGCTTCCTGTTATGTACCTAATGGATTCTATCGTGAAAAACGTTGGAAGAGAGTATCTCACTGCGTTTACTAAAAATCTAGTTGCAACATTTATTTGTGTGTTTGAAAAGGTATATATGCATTTAGAAACACTTGAATTTTTTTAAAAAATATGTTCCTGATGAAATAAATACTTTCTTTGTGTTGGGTTTTCTTGGGTGGTGAAATGTTTATTTTGGATCTTTGTCAAGTACCTTGCTAAAGTTTTATGTAGATTTTTAAAGCAGGTTCTAGGGGTTTTACATTATCCATTCAAGAATAGATGGGTTTGCTTTTAGAATTTGTTTCATTTTTAATTGAGTTTATTTGATTGAAGATCTGTTCCATCACTAGGATGTGGGGGAAAAGATCTGAAGCTGTCAAGAGTACTTCAAATTTCATTATTTAGGTTTCTGGTGTTAGGATGTTGACTATTCCTGTCTGAAAAAGAAAAGCATAATCTTCCAGTGTGTCTCAAGCTGTGATTGGTGCCTGAAACTTTTGTCATTTTTTTTTTTTTCTTGAAATGTTTCCTCTTGTTACTTTGTTCAAGTATGTTTTATGTGAATGTTCTAGGTATGTGTGAATGGTGGGTCAGTTAATTGCTTTAGGTTATTTTGGAAATGCTTTAGCCCCCACTTAAGTGTTTAGAAGAAAAGGCTTGTTAGTTTCTATACCTAGAGATTGCAGATTCCTTCCATAATATTGTGTCTGGTAGTTTTGAGAATTTATGTAGAGGAAGACGCGGGATTTGCTGGAGTAATCCATTCTCTTCCTGGAAGGCTTTATCTTTCACAATGAGCAAAGGGACATTTATAAGCAATTTAGTTTTAAATAGTGTTTGCTAGCAGAAAATTGGTAGTTCCTTTATTAGCTGTACCTGTTGTTTGGAGAAATCTTAGTTGTCAGACTTGGAGAATTGGGATTTATTTGAAAGAACTATTAAAAGATTTCACTTGTTTGTTGGAAAATGTGTAGCTGCTAGGAGTAGTTTTTTCCTAAGTTCCTGGAAGAAATACTGTTAGTATATGCAGAAGAAATTTGGAAAGCTGTATTTCAAATTTTATTAAGGAGCTTGTTAATTAATAGTGTATTACAGACCTTGGCTAAATACTGCTTACCTGGAGTGGTAGTCTAAGGAGAAGCCAACTTTGTATTACCGAAGTTGGGGAGCTAAACCAGCCTCTTGGTTTCATTTTCATTATGTTCAAATTTAATTGGGTGTTTGGTAGAATGCCTTTTACTGAATCTAATAGGGCCATGACACTGCATTTGATGAAAATGACTTTATAGTAAGTATAAGTCTCTAAAGATTTGAGTATGGTCAAGGTTTTATCCTAAAGTTAAATTCTTACTCAGTTTACCCCCAAGTACTAGGTTTCTCTGATAGCTAGTTTTTGAATATTATCGTTATTATTCCCATCACAAGCATGTGGAGATAGATTATATAAAACTGAAGCCATCAGTGGGTAAGATTTTTATGAATTTCAATTTTTAAGGTGCCTTCCACACCACATATAACTCATTCATAGGTGCCCACCAAATTGTATTGCAGAAAAATAGGTTAGTGAGATAGTTTTGTTTTAATAAAGTTTAAGCCTATTTTCTAGTTGTTTTAAACTTCTGGTCAGAATAAGAGTAACGTAATGAATGCTGTATCATGCCCTAAAATTTGGAAACATTTTGTGCTATTAAAAAAATAAAGAAATTGCGTAGTTTGCTTTCATATAGGCTAGGGGATAGTGACCAATTCTAATTTTTTTTGAGGGAGAAATTTAAGTTAGTACTGTTGTATATATTTGTGAGTGAGTAGTTATTTGCTATATTGAGTAGAACAGAGATTTATGTAACTCTAATACTTAATATTTAAAACATTCTATAGTAACTTAACAAGCCATAGAATTGTTCTGTTGTTCTAGGTGGATGAAAATACTAGAAAAAGTTTATTTAAATTACGTTCCACATGGGATGAAATATTCCCATTGAAGAAACTTTATGCCCTGGATGTCAGAGTCAATTCGTTAGATCCTGCTTGGCCTATTAAACCTCTGCCCCCCAATGTGAATACATCTAGCATCCATGTGAATCCTAAATTTTTAAATAAATCGGTAAGTTTTAATAATGAATTTTGATTTATGAAAAATTTCTTGCTACAAATCTCAAGACTACCCTTTGCTGAGTTGTGTAGTTAAAAAAATGTTTTTTCCACTTAGATTCACAGTGCATTTAAAAATACATTCTCCTTGTTTAGGTATCGTAATATGTTTACTTTGGTTTTTAAATTTTTGAGAAATTTCCTGTGTGCTTTTAAATGTGATTGGCCATTTGTGATTATGGATAGTATTAAAGAGATAAGCTGATAATTTTTAGTTTCCCCATAGCTGCTTTTTTAGCTGTGAAATACATATTTTTTAACCTACTATTTTTTCTTGTAGCCCGAAGAGCCTTCAACACCTGGCACAGTTGTCAGTTCCCCTAGCATCTCCACTCCTCCAATTGTTCCTGATATACAAAAGAACCTTACCCAAGAACAACTAATAAGGCAGCAGTTACTGGCAAAACAAAAACAGTTGTTAGAACTTCAGCAGAAAAAGCTGGAGCTTGAGCTAGAGCAAGCTAAGGCACAACTGGTAAGTGGAGGAAATTTGGAATTTTAAATATTAAACTTGTCTTCTGATAGAGAAGTAGTTATTATTTTGTGTTTGAATTGTATAAGCATGTTATTTTTATTAGTGTGTTCTTTTTCCCGCTTTGATTTTGCAGATTATGGTATGTTAGACCAAATTGTAATTCCTTATTTTAAAACTCACTTGAATGTAAATGACCCGATTTTCTTTCAAATTCTTTTCTATTAATTGCCATCTTTTAAGTTGGCACCTTAGTTTTATTAACATATGTGAATTTAATACCTGTCCCAGGATGATAGGTGTGTTGTTATAAGTGTTTTTATGTAGTCTTTGATGTTTATGAGCTTAGGTTTCTTAAGTAGAAATCTGGTTCCTAGAAGCCTGCAAAAGAAAAGCCATCACAAAATTAAGGAGAGCAGGAAGATTACATAGTCCCATGCATGAAAAACCTTTTACTAATTATTTTAAATAGTACTTGAATTAGAGAGAAAGTATAGGAAGGCAACATTTTGTACGTCTATTATCATTGACATTAGGAGGGACTAAATTTTATGACCTGAAATTTAGCTGGAATGACTTTTTGACACTTGTGCACTTGGGGGGACAGTGATTTATTTAGCAGTTTGTTAATAGAAGTCTGACTCAGAATCCTGAATAATTAGGAAGATGGAGAATTTTTTTTCATTCTACTTAAAGATTATATTATAAAAACCCCAAAGTAAAGGACTAGTAAGAAATAACAATCCCCCAAAATACATGGACTTTCTCTTGTCATTTTAATCTGTTTGAATACTAGAAGTATATAGTGTAAATGTAGTATTGAATGGATTTATTGAATAAACATTACATTCTTTAGTTTTTGATATGCATCTTTTATGTATTAACAGGAACATTTATTTTGTATTTCAGGCAGTTTCTCTTAGTGTTCAGCAGGAGACTTCCAACTTGGGTCCTGGATCAGCACCATCCAAATTACATGTTCCACAGATTCCCCCTATGGCAGTTAAACCTCCCCATCAGGTTCCTGTGCAACCTGAGAAAAGCCGTCCAGGTCCATCCTTACAAATTCAGGATTTGAAAGGAACTAATCGGGATCCCCGTCTTAATAGGATGAGCCAACATTCTTCGCATGGAAAAGATCAGAGTCACAGGAAAGAATTCCTAATGAACACATTGAACCAATCTGATACTAAGACGAGTAAAACTGTACCCTCTGAAAAACTAAATTCATCCAAGCAAGAGAAAAGTAAATCAGGTGAAAAAATAACCAAGAAAGAACTTGACCAATTAGATTCTAAATCTAAATCTAAATCTAAATCACCATCACCTTTGAAAAACAAATTATCCCACACAAAAGACTTGAAAAATCAAGAATCTGAAAGTGCAAGGGTGTCTGATATGAGCAAGAGAGATCCAAGATTAAAAAAACATCTTCAGGATAAGACTGACGGCAAAGATGATGATGTAAAAGAGAAGAGAAAAACTGCAGAAAAAAAGGATAAAGATGAGCACACGAAATCATCTGAACACAGACTGGTTGGAAGTAGAAATAAAATCATCAATGGCATTGTACAAAAGCAGGATACAACAACAGAAGAATCAGAAAAACAAGGGACAAAACCAGGGAGATCGAGTACTAGAAAGCGATCAAGATCGAGATCACCCAAGTCTCGGTCACCAATTATACATTCTCCGAAGAGAAGAGATAGGCGATCACCCAAACGAAGGCAAAGGAGTATGTCTCCAACTTCGACGCCCAAAGCTGGAAAGATTCGGCAATCAGGAGTTAAGCAGTCACATATGGAAGAGTTTACGCTACCTTCCAGGGAAGAGCGAAATGCTAAAAGAAGTAACAAACAAGATATTCGCGATCCTAGGAGAGTAAAAAAGACTGAGGAGGAACGACCACAAGAAGCCACAAATCAGCATTCTACAAAGTCAGGCACTGAACCAAAGGAGAATATAGAAAATTGGCAAAGTTCCAAGTCTACCAAAAGATGGAAATCTGGTTGGGAAGAAAATAAAAGGTAGGATGTTAACATTTTTTAATCAAGGAAAATAAATTGTATATTATAAAATACAGTGTTAATTTAAAAATTGGGTAATAGTTATTGGGTGCTGTAGTTAATATTTCTTTTTTCCATGTATTAATAACTCTGGCTGAAATACCATTATTATTCCTGTTTTACAGATAAGGAAACTGAAATTTAGAAAGGTTAACCTACCTAAAGCTGCACGAATTAAGACATGCAAGAATTAGAATTCATGTGTGATTTTCCTAATTTCAGATTTTTAATGCTCTTAATCATTTAACTTTTGTAGTTAAATGTATTTATTTTAACCAGATCCTTTGGAATATGGTCCTGAGAAATTTAAAAATTTTTAATGAAGTAACATACTGCTTTTATGGTTTCAGCTTACAACAGGGTGATGAACATAGTAAATCTCCTCATCTAAGGCATAGGGAGAGCTGGTCAAGCACTAAAGGAATCTTGTCACCTCGAGCCCCAAAGCAGCAGCATCGATTAAGTGTAGATGCCAATCTTCAGATTCCTAAAGAGTTAACTCTTGCAAGCAAAAGAGAATTACTTCAAAAGGTAGTTACTATGATCACATGTAGTCATTATTCTCTTTTGTCTAAGTTTTTTTTGTAAGTACGTTTTATATTTAAAATATTTGATTTCCTTTTATCACCCCTACACAGACGAGTGAACGTTTAGCATCTGGTGAAATTACACAGGATGAGTTCCTTGTTGTTGTGCATCAAATTCGACAGCTATTTCAGTATCAAGAAGGTAAACATAGATGCAGTGTACGGGATAGTCCTACAGAAGAAAATAAAGGTGGATTAAAAAAGAAACCTCTCTTATCTGATGCTGAATTAACCTACTATGAACATAAAGCAAAACTGAAAAGGACACAGGTTCAGCATTCATTTCCAAGACTTGATCTCTTAGATCCTGATATTTTTGACTACCCTTTGACTGATGCCTTGTTGTCTGGAATAGAATGTGAGCCATCCAAAAGTAAACATGCAAGTAGGAATAGTGGAGCACAGTTTGACAGAAAAGAACAATTTAGTGAAAGAGCAAGACGTCTTTCTCCTATATCTGGGAGTCGTACTTATGCTGAGAATCTTTCACCCCATGAGGGCCGGAGAAGACATGACGAGCAAGTCTCTGCTAAAGGTAGAAAAAGTTAAATCAGATTATGCCTATTGAATCACACAGCAGTGAAGGGAAAATGAACAAGCTAAGTGGGGATGGATTTTTGTGACTGTTCAGACTATCTTTTGTTTGTTTTGTTTCATTTTTTTTCCCCTCAAAGGGAAGGGAGCTGATATTTAGTAGGCCACCCTGTGTGTTAGGTACTTTTCTTAGGTTCTTTATATATGTAATCTGATTTAATCCTCACAACAACCCAATTAAATATGTATTATCCCATTTTACAGATAGGAATCAAGACCAGAGAGGTTAAATAACTTGCTCTCAAAGTCAAATAATTAGTTGACAGAATGGGGATTTTTTTTTTTTTTTTTAAACCCAGGTGTGTCTCAGTGTCTGTCTCTAGTGGGCGTCCTCTTACCTTCTGCTTCATTATGCTGTCTTTTCCCTTGCCCCATAATAATGTGAGATAGTTTTGGCCAAACATTTACATGAAAGTATAAGATTGAAGATATTTTGATACAAATTCAGATTCAGGGAAGATAACTTTTTTTTCTTTTTAAAAGGTGTACGAGAAGAGCAGAGATCACCATTCAATGATCGTTTTCCGCTTAAACGACCTAGATATGAAGATTCAGATAAACCATTTGTAGATAGCCCAGCCTCAAGATTTGCCGGCCTCGATACAAATCAGCGACTTACAGCTTTAGCTGAAGATAGACCGTTGTTTGATGGACCTAGTAGGCCATCAGTAACAAGAGATGGCCCAACGAAGATGATTTTTGAAGGACCTAATAAATTAAGCCCTAGAATTGATGGACCTCCTACGCCAGGTTCTCTTCGGTTTGATGGGTCATCAGGACAAATGGGGGGAGGTGGCCCTTTGAGATTTGAAGGACCACAAGGTCAGCTAGGAGGTGGGTGTCCTTTGAGATTTGAAGGTCCTCCAGGACCAGTAGGGACACCTCTGCGGTTTGAGGGGCCGATTGGTCAAGCAGGAGGAGGTGGTTTTCGGTTTGAAGGTTCCCCTGGTCTGAGGTTTGAGGGATCTGCAGGTGGTTTGCGATTTGAAGGACCAGGGGGCCAGCCTGTGGGTGGTCTTAGGTTTGAGGGGCATCGGGGTCAACCTGTGGGTGGTCTGAGGTTTGAGGGACCTCATGGTCAGCCTGTGGGTGGACTTAGATTTGATAATCCTCGAGGTCAGCCTGTTGGTGGTCTTAGATTTGAAGGGGGCCATGGTCCATCAGGGGCTGGAATTAGGTTTGATGGACCTCATGGTCAGCCAGCAGGTGGGATCAGATTTGAGGGCCCTTTGCTACAGCAGGGAGTTGGAATGAGATTTGAGGGCCCCCATGGTCAGTCAGTAGCCGGTTTGAGGTTTGAAGGACAACATAATCAACTTGGTGGGAACCTTAGGTTTGAGGGTCCACATGGTCAGCCAGGGGTTGGGATCAGGTTTGAAGGACCATTAGTCCAACAAGGAGGTGGAATGAGGTTTGAGGGTCCTTCTGTGCCAGGAGGTGGCCTGAGAATTGAAGGGCCTCTGGGTCAAGGTGGTCCAAGATTTGAAGGTTGTCATGGTTTAAGGTTTGATGGGCAGCCAGGTCAGCCATCACTCTTGCCAAGATTTGATGGATTACATGGGCAGCCAGGTCCTAGATTTGAAAGAACTGGTCAGCCAGGCCCACAGAGATTTGATGGACCACCTGGGCAGCAGGTTCAACCAAGATTTGATGGTGTACCTCAAAGATTTGATGGTCCGCAACACCAGCAAGCATCGAGGTTTGATATTCCTCTTGGTCTTCAAGGCTCACGATTTGACAATCATCCTTCACAGAGGCTTGAATCAGTATCTTTCAATCAGACTGGTCCATATAATGATCCACCTGGCAATGCTTTTAATGCTCCATCCCAAGGACTACAGTTCCAAAGACATGAACAAATGTTTGATTCACCTCAAGGACCAAATTTTAATGGACCACATGGCCCTGGAAACCAGAGCTTCTCCAATCCCCTTAACAGAGCTTCTGGACACTATTTTGATGAAAAGAATCTTCAGAGTTCCCAATTTGGAAACTTTGGCAATTTACCTGCTCCAATAACAGTAGGAAATATTCAGGCATCTCAGCAGGTAAGTTGGCTGCAGTTACTCTAAAATGATGTTATATGCTGATAAAGATGTTTTTAATATTTCTGAGTGTTTACATAGCAGCAACATATAGAAGTCCTAATTCACTTTGGACAACAAATGCAGTATTTGTATACCTATACAGTAGTTGTTTTTTATAGCCTACTTTGCAATGCAAAGTATGATGTCCAAGCAGAATGTTCAAAAAAGAATTTATAGATGGATAATTCAAACAGGCTTTCACTATCTGGGAAGGAGTCAGGAGTTCAGGCCTCAACTTTGCTGTTTAACTAGCTGTTACGACTGCGTACAGTTCACATCTCTGGATATCATTTTTACTTGCAGAATAAGGGAAAGCACTAGTAAAGTGGTTTGTGTAAGGTCCATACAGCTTGTTGGCTACCTTATGTTTGCATAATATCTTAAAACTTTTCTAGGAAGCCTCACATTCAGTCCAGTTGCTTATAATGCTTTGAAATAAGTAAGGGAAGGTACTATTTTTCCTTTTTTGTAGAAAGTCTAGAAATGAAGTGACCCAGTCAAGTTGTACTTGTACATTTTTATTATAGAAAACAGGCCTTATGATACCTTCAGTATTTATGTTTAGATTTTTAAAGTTTTAGTTAAAATGTAGAAAGGATGTTCTTAAAACCGAAATTTCTCTTAAAGGTTCTTACTGGTGTTGCTCAGCCAGTAGCATTTGGCCAAGGACAGCAGTTTTTGCCGGTTCATCCACAAAATCCTGGAGCATTTGTTCAGAATCCTTCAGGTATGTATTTTCTGAACTTTGTGTTTTTTTGAACTATATTGTTTCGTTGAGTAGCTACTTTGTCGATTATATGCAGTTTAGAGAAATTTAATCTGGCTGGAATTTTTTGTTCTCTCTCCGAGTTTACATTTTAGATGTGTATTCACACTGATCCTGTCTACAACTAGAGGTGGTTGGCCAGGATTTCGTAGACAGAGAAGGGAAGTTTATTTTTTATTTTACTTTATTTTATTTTTTAAGATTTTATCTATTTATCTGACAGAGAGAAACACAGCTATAGAGAGGGAACACAAGCAGGGAGAGTGAGAGGGAGAAGCAGGCCACCTGCCAAGCAGGGAACCTGATGTGGTGCTGGATCCCAGGACCCTGGGACCAGGATCTGAGCCAAAGGCAGATGGTTAATGACTGAGCCACCCAGGTGCCCCAAGAGGAGGGGAGTTTAGCAGCTAGGGTAGGAGGGTGACATTTGTGTTGAGATAAAATGAAATAAATGATAAACCTCAGAAATCTTACTTATTTGATGTTTTGAGTTTTTGTTTTGTGTATATGTGTATGGTATGATCCAGTAGACACTAAGTGAATACTGGGGACGTAGCCTTTTAAAGTTGCTTCATTCATATGTCTTTATGGGCTGTCAAATAGTAATTGTACATGCTGTGTTTAAAAAAAAAGGTGGAAATGGGGCGCCTGCCTGACTCAGTTGGCAGAGCATATGACTCTTGATCTCAAGGTTATGAGTTCAGGCTCCACCTTGGTCCTAGAGCTTATTTAAAACAAAACAAGAAGTAGAAAAAAAAACTGTGACGCACTAGCCAGGTCCTCTAATAAGCTCTTTTGTTACTGTGGGGTGAGGCATAACAATAATTGGGTATGACAGCTTTAAAAGTGAATTTTAGTTTTAATATAAGAAAAAAGGGAAGTATATAAATTATGGTGATTTATAAATTAATTACAAAGCATTAGTGTACTGCAAACTAGCCTAGCCAAATTGTAGTGGTACTTGCTTTATTTCTGAATCATTAAAACAGACATTTTTGGAAACGTACGCTAGCGTGGTACTATTTATCTTACGAATGTAGGGAGTTTTTCAGAACGTTTGAAGTAACTAGG
Organism: Spilogale gracilis; assembly: GCA_004023965.1. Classification (NCBI taxonomy): domain Eukaryota; kingdom Metazoa; phylum Chordata; class Mammalia; order Carnivora; family Mephitidae; genus Spilogale; species Spilogale gracilis. The sequence continues at coordinate 29,004 of PITA01004246.1, forward strand.
GAAGTCCTAGCCAAGCTCTAGTTTATGCTTTGGTTCTTAAACTGTAGCATCACAAGAGTTCATTCAGTTAATTTGAAAGCTTTTTAAAAAAAAATTCTGGATTGGCAATTAAGATTAATATTTTTTTATATTCGTTTTTTGTCACTATAATGAAAAGGGAAGTAAAGACTTGAGATCTCAAATCAGAAGACCAGGATGTTAGAAGCTATACTATACTTTACTACTTTATAAGTGGGCAGGGTATAAGCAATATCCTTTCTGTGATAAAGTCAGTATTTGCCTGGGATTTTTTTTTTTTTTTTGGTTTTTTTTTTTGACAGAGAGAAACACAGCCAGAGAGGGAACACAAGCAGGGGGAGTGAGAGAGGGAGAAGCAGGCTGCCCGCCGAGCACGGAGCCCGATGTGGGACTCAATCACGGGTCTCCGGGATCATGACCTGAGCTGAAGGCAGAGGCTTAACCACTGAGCCACCCAGGCGCCCCGGAATTTTTTTTTTTTTAAGAGAATCAAATAATGTAGTATAGTCAAAGGTACTTTATAACTTCTGCTATATTAATATATTTTTGCTTTAGAACTGTTTTTCTTGTTGAGTAGAGGATTTGTTGTGTTGGGGTTGGTGGCATGAGGTAATGTGCAAAAACTGCACATTTTTTTCCTTTTTGTGGGGGATTAAAAACCGGCAAATTTTCATTTTGTGTTTATAAAGATTATTTGGGAGAGAGAACAGGGGGAGGGGCAGAGTGAAAGACTCTCAAGCAGACTCCCTGCTGAGTCCCAACCCTGAGATCATAACCCCATCGAAACCAAGAATTGGAAGCCCAACCAACTGAGCCATCAGGCACCCCATGTTCATTTATTCATTTAAACATATTGATCATTTGCTATATGTGAGGCATTATACTGTAGCAGGATTTATTGACTTTTTTTTTTCTTTTTTAGGATTTTATTTATTTATGTGAGAGAGTGAGTAGGGAGAGGGGCAGAAGCAGACTCCTCACTGAGCGTGGAGCCTGACATGGGGCTTAATCCCCGTATGACCTGAGCTGAAGGCAGATGCTTAATCAACTGAGCTACTAAGGCTTCCCACTATTGACTTTTTTTTTTTAACAGTAAACATTCTATTTAATTCCAAAAACCTCAGTACCTTACACATATTAATTTATTTAATGCTAATAACAGTATTACCCTTTTGTAAAACTGAGGCACAATAAGCAATCTGCCAATGTCACACAACTAGAAAGTGGAATTTCTAGGTAGAATCCCAAGTGTTTGGTTCCATAGTTCATGCCCTTGATCACTAAACTTAGCTGTCTGCAGACTTGTGAATAGCTAGTTAAAACTCTGAAATAGACAAATAGCTAATTCTAATGAAATATAAATGTTTAACTATTGTGTGAAATGCTACTATAACTGACTGTTGAGGTTAATTTATTCATTCATATATTCAGACGTTCCATTTCAACAGATATTAACCTACACCTCTGTGCAAGGGGCTTGCTGAGGAGAGTGTGTAGTGGTTAAGGGCATGGATTATGTGTATTGTGGATGCATACTGAATTTTCTGCCATTAAGAACAGTTTGTAGTAGTAGAGAACTTTTTTCTAGGAGTAAAGGGAGGTGCATAATAGCGACATACAAATATATTAAAATATTGTGTTTATAGTTGATTTAAAGAATAGTAATTATTAGATTCATGCTTAGTAAGATATGTAAGATTGATTGCTCACCAGTGAGTTTTAAAGAGAAGGCTGTTACCTTGTTACATTTAGACAAATTACTGAAGCTTTAATAACCCTGACATTGAGCAGTAGCCTGAGCTGCTTTGCAAGCGCAGTACTTCAGCAAAGGTCAGAGGGGCAAGTATCCTCTGGGCCACATGGGTCATCTCGCATTAGTTACCCTGGGTAGTCATGGGAGGAATATGGGGGCAGGATACTTTCCCTTAGGCTCTGGGCATTTTTCCCCCCTCCTGGAAATATGTGCTGCAAGATACCAGTCTGTTCATCTTTCCCAGTATGGTTTGAAGATGAGAAATAAAAAATTAGAAAGGTGGAAGTTGGATCTAAAGGTGGTGCTGCATTAAGTAGAAGGAAGCATAAGACTTTCTATTCTGTGTATTCTGTATTTCTTTGGCATGGATTTAATTAGGCAGAAGTAGGTAATAACTTTTTTAAGATAATACATATAAAGTACTTATTAAACACTTAAAAAGTACATGTTTTCAGTGTTAGCTTTTAGTATTTATCCTAGAATATATTTTTAAGAGATGATGACTTGCTAACCTAAATGAAAAGTCCATTTTATGAGCTTCTGAGATAGTTATACTCATCCTTAATAAGATTTTATCAAATGTATTGTTGATAAGGCATCTCAAAGAAAACTTTAAAAAATGCTTAGTATAATATGCATCTTTAAGTTCTTTCAGTTAAGAGTGTTATTTTTTTTTTAAAGGAGCTCTTCCTAAGGCATATCCTGATAATCATCTCAGTCAGGTGGATGTAAATGAATTATTTTCAAAACTGCTAAAAACAGGAATTCTCAAATTATCTCAGCCTGATTCAGCAACAACACGTACGTATGGTTCTTATACTTCATCTGTACAAAATTTCACTAAGTTATAAAGATGTATGTATAACATAATGATAGAAATTATGATAAAAGTTTGTAGTAATTGAATTTTTTCTGAAAATCGAATATAACCGGTTTATAATGAGATTCTTCAAAAATTTTCTAAGGCGGTACGAATACCTTTATAGTGCATTATTTCGATTAACTAACATTCCTGCAAATATCATGCAGATTCTTTACTAGTTATTCTTTATTAATTTAGTCTTTAAAAATAACTTGAATATGGATGAAATAAAATTTCATGAAAATTAACTTCTAAGTAATCACGAATTTCACTTACCAAAGATTTGTATTTGTTTCCTTGACCAGTAAATACAATGAATAGACAAGATGGGATTCTCTTTGTTTATACAATGGTGGTATATTCCCCTATAATAAGAATGCTTAGATAATGTATTGAGAAATTTGTGGTTTTTTCCCCAATTGAAGAAGTAAATGAAGTTGCTGCTCAGCCTCCCCCTGAAGAGGAGGAAGATCAAAATGAAGATCAAAATGTTCCAGATCTTACCAATTTTACAATTGAAGAATTGAAACAGTATGTAATCGAATTTTCTTTCTGATTTTCTAAGATAAAAAGGACATTGACTATAAACATTGGATGTTATTATTAGTGCTATTCATTTTACCTCTCTTACTGTTTGTAAAAATTAAGAATCTTTTTTTTTAAACTAGTAAAGTAAATGTAACAAACTTCAGGAAGCTTTTAAGTTTTTAAATTCTTATAAAATATGTCTGCTACACAAGTATTTAGCCCAAAAGGCCTTCTCTAAATGACTTTTTACTATCTGTGTTTGGTATAGTAGATACAATGAGTTAAAATACTACCTATTGATAATCATGTTTTATATCTTCATTTCTCTTAGTCATTATTTTTTCTGTATTTGATATTATGCTTTTAAAGATAAGAAAATGAGGTTTTTATAGTCTAGTACTTAAGAAATTTTAAAAAAAATCTGTTTTCATAAGTAATGCATTTTCATTGTAGAACATTAGAAAATTCTGAGTCCATAGAGCATGCAACTCTTGATCTTTGAGTCATGAATTTACGCCCTACTTTGGCCTGGAGCCTACCTAAAAAAAAAAAAAAAAAATAGAAAATTCAAATAAAATCAAGAAAGTAAAGTTAACCTAGAATTTTCACGGATAACTACTCATTTAACATTTGGTGCATTATTCTTTCCTAATATTCTGTTGCCTGTATCATATAAAAAAACTTAAACAGGAATCTTTTAAGAAATGAAAAAGAAAAAGAAAAACAGGAATCTTCTAAGAAATAAGAGAAATAGGGTGCCTGGGTGGCTCGGTTGGTTAAGCCACTGCCTTCAGCTCAGGTCATGATCCTGGATTGAGTCCCACATCAGGCTCCCTGCTCTGCGGGGAGTCTGCTGCTCCCTCTGACCTTCTCCCCTCTCATGCTCTCACTCTCTTTCAAATAAATAGATAAAATCTTAAAAAAAAAAAAAAAAAAAAGAAAAACTTAAAGGTGCTTTATGGACTCATTATATTCTTATGGGTACTTATAAAAATATAGGCACCTAATGGTTATACCTTTTATAATAAAATTTTGTCAAAGTAATTCCTATAAAGTTTTATAATGGAAGGCTTGTAGTAAAAGATTGCCTCCTCCTGGTACTACTCTTCACCCAGAATCATTAACTCTTACTTATGGTTCCTTACATTTATTTTTCTATTTCTTTCTTTCTTTCTTTCTTTCTTTCTTTCTTTCTTTCTTTCTTTCTTTCTTTCTTTTTTTTTAGATTTTATTTTATTTTTTAGATTTTATTTATTTATTTGACGGAGAGAGAGATAACAAGTAGGCAGAGAGGCAGGCAGAGAGAGAGGAGGAAGCAGGCTCCCTGCTGAGCAGATGCCGGCCTTGATCCCAGGACCCTGAGGTCATGACCTGAGCTGAGGCAGAGGCTTAACCCACTGAGCCACCCAGGCGCCCTATTCCTCTTATTTCTTAAAAGATTCCTGTTTTTCTGACTTGTCAGATGTATTGATTTATCACATTTAGACAGTCTTTTCACTTCGTTAAAAATGAAGATTGAGGGGTGCCTGGGTGGCTCAGTGGGTTAAAGCCCCTGCCTTCGGCTCAGGTCATGATCCCGGAGATCTGGGATCGAGCCCCGCATTGGGCTGCCTGCTCGGCAGGAAGCCTGCTTCTCCCTCTCTCACTCCCCCTGCTTGTGTTCTCTCTCTGGTTGTGTTTCTCTGTCAAATAAATAAATAAAATCTTTAAAAAAAAAAAAAAAGAAGATTGAGCTAGCTCTTTTACTGTCCTACCAACTCTTCCCCATATAGATACAAAACTTTTTAAATTAAATCATTATTTATTTAAATTAAATCATTATTTACTGTTAATAGTTAATAACTGCCTTATTTGTTCAGTTAGTTGGTTTGTATGCCTATTTCTTTCCAGATAGGGAGCACATAATTTTAAGAATTGATGCTGACCTCAATTTCTCATTAGTCTTTTTCTTTTTAGTAATCTATACTATAATTATTTCTTCTGTACCACTTCCACTTTTCTTTAGATGAGAGGTGGGACAGTTAGCAGATGATCATTCCATTTTTAGCTAGAAAGGAAAAAACTGCACCGGACCTACCGAGAAGAGGATAGACCCCAGGTTTTAAAATTCACCACAGTTATTTTAGAGGGTTATTGACACTATTAGAGAATAATACTGATTTTGAGTATTGTTTCAGCAGGCTTTTGGCTGAAACATTTTGTCACATAATAATGGCTTGGCCATTATTAAAATAAGAAAAATTGAAATATTTGTAACTGTCTTTTTTTGAAAGGCTATTTAGCCATGTTACCAAAGCTAAAGATGATTTCTGTATTCTTCAAAATAGACGTTATGATAGTGTTATAAATCGACTGTACACTGGTATTCAGTGTTACTCCTGTGGAATGAGGTTTACAACATCACAGACAGATGTATACGCAGATCACTTGGACTGGCATTATCGGCAAAATAGAACTGAAAAAGATGTTAGCAGAAAAGTCACTCATAGACGTTGGTACTACAGTTTAACTGTAAGTAATCAGTATACCTCCAAACCATGTTTTAATGTTTAAATCATATCGTTCTTTAAGTGTATTAGTTTAAGAATTGCTGGAAGCTATCTCGTGAGTTTTCTGAATAGAATTTGACCCCTAAGAAGGGGTATTTTAAAGTAATTGGTAATAATTTTTAAATAATTGGTATTATTTTTAAATAATTGGTAATAAAAGGTATTTTTAAATAAAGAGGGCCCATTTGCTTTTAAGAGTAGGACATGTTTCTTATAACTCTAAAATTTCCATTATTTTGGTGACTTTTTTTTTGGTAAAAAATTGTATGTGAAATTTATCTTGTTTAGGTTAGTAGTTGTAATTCTAGAGGTAATGGAAAATGAACATTAAAGTCTTAATTGTTTAGTAGTTGCTTTATGTTGTCTTACGGGGCTTATAGAGAAGGTATAATTAAAAAAATATTAAAGTATTGGGTAGACAAATGTACCTTTCAGTGGTATTGAAGATAAGCAGTAGAAGTTTAGAAAAAATGAAAATACTCTTTTTAAATCAATTCCTTTTAAGGACTGGATAGAATTTGAAGAAATAGCTGATTTAGAAGAACGTGCAAAGAGCCAGTTTTTTGAAAAGGTGCATGAAGAAGTAGTGCTCAAAACTCAGGAGGCTGCTAAAGAAAAGGAGTTCCAAAGTGTACCTGCTGGACCAGCTGGAGCAGTTGAGGTAAGAGAAGAATATTAAATTTTCTACCTCTGGTAATGGCCCTGACTTCCTTATCAGGGATCAGCAACAGTGAAATGTTAACTATTTTTGCCTGGAAGAATGCAAGATCCTTAAAACTTGTTTTCTATCTGTACTATATATTGAACTCCATAGAACTCTTAAATTCCTTCTACTTAATGTTTATATATTTTTACCTCATGATGGAATGTGTTCTGTATGTTTTATTTTATATGATTCTGTTTTAGAGTTGTGAAATCTGTCAAGAACAATTTGAACAATACTGGGACGAAGAAGAGGAGGAATGGCATTTAAAAAATGCTATTAGAGTAGATGGAAAGGTAATTTTCAGTTTTTTATAAATTGAGATTATATTTTTTTGTAGGGGGTAACTTGGCACTTTGAAAGAAAAATTTTTTATTTTTATAGGAAAGGTATTGGACTTTAGTCACAGTGTTTGAGTTGGAAGGTGTCTTTTAGCCATCAACTGGTTCTATACTTATTTTGTATAAGAGGTTGCGTAACTAGTTAATGATAAACCCAGACTGGGTCTTCTAAACCTAGTCAGTCTTCTTTCTGTCTAACCACACTATTTTAATTGAATTATAAAAACTGTTACTATCTTCAAAGTATACCACATTATCTATTTAAATGTATAAACCAAGTTTAAGGAGAAATTGGAATGAAATTTTTTTCATCCACATTGGTAACAGTTGTTTTTGTTACTATTTCAAAGATAGCTATTTTCTGGGGTAAATTAAAAAAATCATATCAGAATAATGAATATACATGTGAAGATCTACTTTTTTTTTTTGCTTCAGATTTATCATCCATCATGCTATGAAGATTATCAAAATGTAAGTTCTTTTTGGTTACTGTTTGTTTTCATTTACATGAATAAATTTTGTTATTTTTTGCATCAGAGCAATATTGTTTTAACCTTATTGATGTATTAAGCTGTTTTGTGTTTTGATGTATCATTTAGATTGTTTACTGAATACTGGTGCTTGATTGATAGGATCTGATTTAAATTTTAACATTTCTGTATTCCTTGGATTCTAAAGCAGTAGGCCTAGAGAAATGTGAGAAACTGAAGATAAAGATCATGATGGGAACAAGTTTCAATAGTTATGAGTAGCACTTTAACTGCCCTTTTTAAAAGCCATGTAACATAGGAATAAATTTTAAGTGGTCACAAGTAAAATCTGAGAGAAATGTCTGTTGATCTTAGAGGTTCACATTTTTGTATTTGAGAATACAATTTCTTAAAACCAAATGGAACACACCGGTTCAGGAGGCAGTTTGGAAAATTTATTTAGGTCATGGAAAGAGTAGACTTGCTAGGACATTTTGATGGTTTATGAGGTCAGGGTATTTGAAATTAGGGTTGTCATAAAAAGTGTATATGTAGGGGTTACCATGTCTGTGGGGTTAACTGTAGAGATAGGTCTAATCAACTTTTGGCCTTAAATTGGTTACTGCTTTTCTTGGCTTCGATCATTGCTGAGTACATATTAAGTGCTCAGTATACCTTTTATTTGGCTGCTTTCATCGTGTGTTTTATGGGGAAGCAGGTGTTTCAATTGCATTTGGTATATGTATGTTTCTTTGCCCATACAAGGGGCTTAAAAAACTAGTCATTTAATCTGATACTTTTGAACTTTAATCAGAACTTACAGAGCTTTTCATTTTGTAGACATCTTCATTTGATTGTACACCATCTCCCAGCAAGACACCAGTTGAAAACCCTTTGAACATTATGTTGAACATTGTCAAAAACGAATTGCAGGAACCCTGTGAAAGTCCCAAAGTTAAGGAAGAACGAATTGATACCCCACCAGCTTGTACAGAGGAAAGCATAGCAACACCCACTGAAATTAAAACAGAAAATGATACAGTCGAGTCAGTTTAAATAAAATGAGAAAGGTATGTTTTCTTTTAAAAAAAAGCTGCTGTTGGATATAGAAGGTGAAGAATTTTTTATGTATATATAGACATATATCTATATAAATTGTCTAGCTGAGGCAGGGCCTTCAGCTATCATTTGGTTAATAAATACATTTTAGTATTTGCATTTCCTACTGCCTGCACAGTTTCAGGTGCTTCTTGTGTGAAAGTTCTGTAGATGTGTGCAAATTTAACAAAATGAAATTGTATGTGTAAAAATGTACGATTTTCACTTGTGAAACTGTAAATTATAAATAAAAAATATTTTTGCTATCCATGGAGTGTAATATTTATGCACACCATCAAATAAAGACAGTGTTTCTGTACTTTTTATTGGGTGAAAATGGAATTAAACAGCAATCTCAGCATAAGACTTTTTTTCTAGTAGCTTCCCACGATTAAAGAAGCAAATTCTGGTTAGTTTTATCCTTCAAAAGAGGGGTGTGAGAGAGCACTGCAGGACTTTTCTCAAATGGAAAAGCCAGATTTTGAAAAAATTTTAAAAACAGAATAGGACTTTGCATATACATCTCTTTAGCTATAGAGAACCACCCAGCTGTCCATTTTTGAAAGTATCTAATGAAGCAACTTTTATTGAACTTGGACACTGATGCCATCAAACAATTAACAAATATATTTAAGTACTAAAGGTGATTTTTTAAATGACATTTTTCAAATATGTCAAGCGATTTAATGCAGATGAACATATTACTATTTTAAGTTACAGGGGAATCTGTAAGAATGTTCATTTGAAACATGGTTAACCTTTTTCCTTTGTTGGTTTTGACTGAATTAGATGGATACCATGAGATGTTAATATTCATACATGTAATAAATAGAATGATGAAGAAACTTCATTTGTGTCTCTTTATTTCTTGTATGGCTTTAGAAATGTGACTTTTTTTTTTTTTAACGCCTGTGTCACCATTCTTCAAAATGTGAACATGGCACCTGCTGTTAGGAACTCTGAGGTGGAAGATTAATCTTTTTCTGCCATCTGTTGGAGGAGATGGGCATATAAAACAATGAAAGTCAGTCTGTTGAGCATTTACTGTGTGGTAGGCATTAGCAAAATTTTTATATAGGTCTTCTTTGGTATTTATGGATAACTGAACACAGTAGATGGTATCCCCAAAGTACAGGTCGAATTACTCACAAAGTTGTAGAATAAGAATGTAGACCTGGCTTTGCATCATTTTATTCTGTAAGGTATTTTTAATTGCAGAAATCATACAGAATAAAATGTTGGTACATCTACCTGGAAATGGTTAAGGAAGACTTTAGAGTTGGTGGTATTTAGGTCTTGGAGAACTAGGAGTGGAATCCACATAGGTGGGAAGGATATCTGTGAAGAATGTACAGCAAACATAAAGGCTTGAAAACGTGTTTTACCAATTTTTTTACATGGTTAAAACCTAACAAATTTAAATAGATTATAAAGAGCCTCCTTGGTTATACTTAGAAGTCTTACTACACCGGTGAGCATGGGAGCCACCAGAAATTTTAAAGCAATCCTATCTGGATTTTTTCTTAAGGACCAAGTGAATAGAAATTTACAACAGATTGTCAGTAGTGTCCACTGAATTTGAGGTGAAAACACATGTGATAGCTGAACTTATAAATGAACACTGTCATGGAAGAAATGCTGGGGTATGAAACCAAAAATATAGGCAAAATTTTCTGTTGTCTTTTTTTTGGGGGGGGAATCATAATTTTTATTAAATGCATAAGAATGCATAACCAAAGGTGACATCCACACCTACCTACATACCAAAAGTATAAAGAATATAAAAGGTCAAGGACAAGTCCTCAAGGAGGAAACATTTAACTCTTAAGTAGGAGGGTGAGAAAGAAGCGCTATTGAGACAACAAAACAAAAAATACAGTAATAAAGTCAAGAAAATACGGAATGATACAAAGAAATAGCCCCTAAAAATTGCCTGAGGAACAGGTGACTATGGGTGTTAACACGAATTGCAATGGGTTGTTTGGGAGAGAGGTGACAAAATTTTAAGAGGTACCCTTCATGAAATTTACCTGGAGATTCAATTGCAGTTAGAATGAGACAAAAAGATGTTTAACATATATGTTGAGTTCATTGGAGCTGAATGACAATTGGAGACCTGTTGAGGACTGATGATTGACAGACCAGTCTCAGAGTTGCAAAGAGATTATCAATAGCATAAAAGGAATTAGCTTTGGAGTGGCAGAGGGACAATACTTCCTCTGACATGGTCACAGGTACTTATAGTTGGAACTGAAAATCCAATTCCTAGTTTTTCTGAGGTAAGAGGTTAGATATTGGGTACTGATCTAGATGTGTGGTCCCCAAATTTCACTGCATTACCATCAGCGAATATTAACAGATTATCTCTGGAGGGTCTCATTTAGTAGACGCTCATTCAGATCCCTCTACCATTTAGAAAGCTCTATAGTTATACATGAAAATGTCAATTGTATCGGCATTTAAAAAACCCCTTGGTTGATTTTAATGGACAACTAGATCTGATAACTGATCTAGAAAGCAACAATGACTTAGCCCCCAAAGATGGAAAAGTAATAGTCAACACCTATCAATGGGAACTAGAGCTAGTAAGTAATCTACACTGGAAAGTGGGGCAAGGAAAACCAAAGGAAGCCTCATTAAGATGGAATATTTTTTGAAATAACCGTTGATGTTTGTGACAATAAAAATATTTCCTAAAACCTGCAAATGTCATTGTTTATACCCTCTATAATGTTCTGATTTTAACATACTTTGCTTAAGACTTAGTTTTAACTTTACTATTCTGGAAAATACCAAAAAGTAATCTGTTATTTAGCTAAAAATAAAGTAAGCTTCAGCCAAAAAACAAACAAAAAACCCCCCAAAACTACCTATATAATAATTCAAAGGTTTTCAAGTAACAACCTAGACAATTTTTGTTGTCCCAAGCAGACTTTGTTTACAACCTATTTAGCAACTATTAAATGCTACAAGAGGTTTATACAAAATATTCAGAAAAATACAAGGCACCTCACTGTGCTGGCAAATAAAAAGTTTTAGATTAAAGAGGTAATTGGAGGTAGAAATGGAGTCAGGCTATTAACAAAAAGGGCCTGAATTTCTGTAGAAGTAGGTTTTCCTCCTAATCCTATACAGGGTCACTTTGCCTTGCAGGTGGAAAAGAGCAAGTTAAATGAGCCAAAAAGCATCTGCGGGGTTAAAGTTTGGAAGTGTGCATCAAAGGGAAACCAAGAATGCCTGGGAAGCAAGAGAACAGAGTATTTAGGAGAAGGAAGTTGGTTACCAAAACACAGCTAATTAACTTTCGGCCTGGGCCTGGGGTTGGCCCTGCTCCCTCCTGGAAAAACTGAGAAGTGGAACCTAAGTTTCCTACTTACAAAGCGCTCCATTTCTCTGGAATGCCGAGATACCCACTTCAGTATGTTTTGGAATGCTTCACTTGAGACATTCCTTCAATCAGTCCCTCACTTACCTTGAAATCCCATGCATCATGGGTTTTTACATCTTGACTCCTGACTGTTACCAATGACTCCTTGCCAAAACCAGTGTTTTTCTTAGCTTCTTAATCTCTCCTGGCCCACATACTCCTTAAAAGTACTTTTATAGAACAATACCTGTTTTCCTGTGCTTCTCTATTTGACTTAGAAGAATTTTTGTAAAACTTAAAAAATCAAGTAACATAGAAAATAAAGTTTCCTTTCACATATTATTTTATAAAGTACTGAGTTAATCTATAGATTCTTTGAAAAAAATTTCACAAAGAAACTTTAAAATATTAAATGAGATTGCATATATATTGCTTTTTTTCATTCAGTTTTTCCAGGTTAATGTAGATCTCATTTCTACAACTGTGTAATATTTCATAGGAAAGCACAATTTAGCCATTCTTTCACTGATGGATACCTAATTATTTACAACTATAACACTTTGCAATGACTATCCTACTACAACATAACGTTATTTTGAAGATTTTACAACGGGATAGTTCCTGCCTCAAGGGTAATGTATGTTTAGAGCTGTGACAGATACTACCAAATTGTCCTTTATGGGTCACATCAATTTAATCTGTCTTCAGCAGGGGCTTCAGACCTCTTCCAACACTCATCCATCTTTTATTTTTACCATTGTGATGTGCAAAGAGCATTCTGAGTAAAAGTTTTTCTCCCCCCAAATTGAAGTACAGTGGATGTACAACATTCATTAGTTTCAGGTGTACTTGCTTTTGGTATTTTTAATCACATTTTGCTCATTAGTTTTTCTAGAGTTCCTCTTTCTCAGACTTGATAATAAACATTGTCTATCCCTGGTCTAAATTTCATGGTAATGTATTTTGTAGCTTTTTTTTTTTTTTTAAAGATTTTATTTATTTGACAGAGAGAGATCACAAGTAGGCAGAGAGGCAGGCAGAGAGGAGGAAGCAGGCTCCCTGCTGAGCAGACAGCCCGCCGTGGGCCTTGATCCCAGGACCCTGGGATCATGACCTGAGCCGAAGGCAGAGGCTTTAACCCACTGAGCCACCCAGGCGCCCTATTTTGTAGCCTTTTAAATGTTTATAAATATTTTCTCTGTGGTTATTACTTAGGAAGGACTTCCTAAGATATATAAAACATTTCTGTATTTGCTTCCAGCACTTTGTTAGTATCTTTAATTTTGAAACTTTTGCATATGAAAATGAAGTTTACTTTTCTGTTTGAAATGCTATCTCTATAATAAATGTATATATTTCTGAATTTTAGTTTGTCCCATTATTTGTCCAATCCTATTCTAGTACTTCCTATTATAATACCCTAGCTTTGTAGTTCTGATGGGTTATTGGGTGAGTTCTCATACTTCTTCTTACACATTTTGGTTAATCTTGCACCTACATTCTTTGAGATTAAAAAATCATCTCATTGATTTCCATTAAAAATCGTTGAATTTTTACTTGAAATGTCATAAATTTATCTGAGGAGGATCTTATCTTTAAACACTGAGCCTACTCATCTAGGGACAAAGCATCTTTCCACTTATTCTGATCTTCTGTAATATCCATAAAGTTTTGTATTTTTTTTTTTAAAATGTAGGTTTGGCTTACTTCTTGATAGATTTCTAGAATGTTTCACCATTGCTGCTAATGTGAGTTCTTTACATTTAAAAGTTGATTACATTGTTTATAAAAAAATTGTATGTTGCTGAGAGCTTACCGTCTTCCTGACACTGTCTCATTTTCCAGGTAAACAGTATCATTTATCTTAATTTCTTCCTAATTTCATACCTTATTTCACTTACTACTATTATACTGGATCCAAAATTCTCAGGACAATGTTGAACTGTATGAATGACAGGAGATACAACCTGGATCATGAAATTAAGTGTGCTGTTTACTGCTGGCTAATACCCTTCATCCAGTTAAGCAAGCTTCCTTTTATTACTTAATATAAATTGTATTTTTAAAAAATCAATAGTAGATACTAATTTTTCAGTATCAATTAATCCAACTTGGTTTTGACATTATTCTCTAAATGCACTGTTGGCTTCAGAGTTGCCTCAGGTTTTTGGCATGAGTCTTCATAAGTGAGATTGAGCTATGCTTTGTGTTACTATCTTTTATATTCTGCTATCGTTATGCTTTCCTTTCATAGCTGGGACAAACTCCATTCTCTATACTTTTCCCCTGGTGACTTTTGTCAGGGATATATAGGACATTCTTTCATGATTAGTTTATTAAGGTTTTCTAACTGTTGAGCCAATTTTTTGAAATCTGCACTTTCCTAGAAAATTCTCCAAGTCAACTTTCAAGATTGTTAATATAAGGCTATTCTAGATTCACTTCTAATATCTGTAATATGTTCCCTTTGTTTCCAAATATTGTTTTCTTTCCTTCTTCAGATTTGCTAAGTGTCTATTTATTGTTCTTTTGATACAGAAGCTATTATCAATTTTATTTTCTGTTTCATGAATATGTTTTTATTTTTAATTCCCTTATGTTTATTTTGGAAGATTTTTTTCCTGCCTCTCTACTATTTTGTTTTTCTTTTCTGATCCTTCCTAGCATTAGTGCATCCTTTAAGGATGTGCTGCCCCTCAGTGAATTTATCCATATAACATAGCAACAAATGAAGCCTTTACCATTATTATGTAAGTGGTTACAAACTCTGTATTAATTTGGAGTCAGAGTGGGTTCCAATTCCCCACCTCCTACTTATGTGATCTTGGCCAAATGTGAGCAGTTTCTTCATCTGTAAAAACAGAAATAATAATACAGATTAAGTTTGAAACTATTTGCAAATCATTTAGCATAGAAACTGGCCCCTATTAATAATTCAACAGAAGTCTGATAAGACAAAACACCTCAGTTGCCCTATTTCTAAAAATAAGCGGACTGGGATGACAAATCCCAAATTCTCTCCCAAGTGTAAAAAAAGATCATTCTCATTCTATCAGTTCACCCAGCAGACAAACAACTGACCATCAAGTCACCTGCTAACCCACACCATAGCTACTCCACCCTCTCCTTGAACTAAGTATTCTGAATGTCAGTAACACCAAGATATACAGTCTCTACCTCCCAGAAGCTCAGAGAGTCCTTAGGGAGTCAGGGTGAGGATCAAATGTTAAATAGGTAATTAATATAATGTGATAGTGATAAATGGTCTAATAAAAACTGTGGAAATTCAGAGACTTTGAGAAGTATGTCCAGCAAAATCAAAGATCCAGGTTGGAACCCTAATTCAAGCAATTAACTTTGGTGCTTTATGTCTGTATCTGTAAAAAGAGTAATACTGTTCTGGTAGGTTATGTTAAGGATTAAATAACAAAACTAATAGAAAGCACTCAGACTCACATAAGCTCAGCAAATGGCAATTATTAGTATTACTAATGTTACAAGAGGCTATGGAAGTTAAAGTCAATTAATGGTACTTTAAGAGAGGTAAGATAGGGTCATGTCCCGTGGCAAAGAAATAAGGGTAGGTGGGAACCAGAGTGTAAGGGGAATTAAGGTGGATAATACCTTGGAGGCAGAGAATTCAACTCTCTTCTCCACTGCTAGCACTAAATCCCACCCATGTATTTTCTTTTTCTTTTTCAAGAAGGCTCCATGACCAACTGTGGGCTGGAACTTACTACCCTGAGATCAAGAACAGCATGCTCTACCAACTAAGCCAGCCAGCTGCCTTCCGTCGTCCCCCACCCCAGCGCCGTATTTTCAGTAAAGAGTAAATGGTAAAATACATGTTAAGCAATAAGGTTGGAGAAAAAGATCAGGGCCAAACTGTTTACAGTGAACTTTTTACATTAAAAGGAACCTTGGAGTTGGGAGTCAGGGACACTGGGGCAGTCTTTTGACTACTTACCTGTTTGTCCTTAGCGAATTACTGTTATCTTGAATCGGCTCACCTACAAACCAGGGACAACACCTACCTTACAAAATTATTCCGAGAAGTAGCGAGTAATTACCCGAGTCTGCACTAATAAATATTCAATAATGAAATGAAAGCTGCAGCTGCTAACTTTTCCTTGGGTCTTTCTCCACACCTGTGAAATGCTAGGGTCAGAATATATTTCCTCCAATGTTCCAACGAGCACTGAAAAATTATACTAGGTTTGTCAAGGACGAAGAAAGGCCCCACCCGGCCCGCGCCACACAGGTCACCTACGCAAACTGCAGTCCTGGAAGCCTCCACCTGCGTCGCTGAGGCATGGAAAGCGCAGTGGATACTACGCCATTAGAGAGACAGGGCTTAGATAAGTTGGATCTGAGCCCGTGCCGAATTCCACAAAAACCAGTCCTCACCACCCTCCGATTTCTCTAGAGGCGAAGTCTAGAAAAAGGTGGAGGGGAAGCCGGAAGTGATGCAAGACCGTGAGGAACTGGAAATGACCTAAGCACGCCGGAAGTTTACCTGTTTCCAAGGCAACGGCTCCGGCACACCTTCCACCCGTCGGCGGTAGTCGGGAGGCTGGAAAGCAACTTGGAAGAGAGGGTACCAGCCCACGGCGGCCGCCGCCGGAGCGACTCGCGGGGAGTAGCGGCCGAAGACGGCGGCCGCCGCCGGAGCGACTCGAGGGGAGTAGCGACCGAAGACGGCGGCCGCCGCCGGAGCGACTCGCGGGGAGTAGCGACCGAAGACGGCGGCCGCCGCCGGAGCGACTCGCGGGGAGTAGCGACCGAAGACGGCGGCCGCCTCAGTAGCCATCGCGTGTGGAAGATAAATGGCCGTCACGGCCAACGCGGCGGCCAGTTAAGGGAAAGAGTTAACGAAGACCAGGACTGTAGTCCCAGCGAAGATAGTGAAAGAGTCCGTGAAGACGGCGGCCACCTCTGGGACTCTACAAGAAGACTAAGTGAAGACGTCGGTTTCTCCCGCAGTGACTCGAGGAGAGTCAATGAAGATCTGCGCGGTGTCTCTCGGGAGAGAGTTACGGGAGATGGTAGCTTCCGTCACAGCAGCTCCTGGGAAAGAGTAAGGGGAGACCAAGGCTTCAGCAGCAGCGACGTGAATTTAAGTGAAGTCGGGAGCCACCGAACTAGTGACTGTGAGGGGCTGGTCAGAGAAGACCGCGGCCCGTGCTTCAGTGATTCTTCGGAGGGCGTCAGAGTAGTCCCGGGCTCCCAACCCAGCGACTCGGGGGAGAGAGGCAGTGACTACTGCAGACGCCGCCTCAGTGGCTCTTGGGAGGAAGAGAGTGTCGGTGGCGGCCACAGCCTCAGTAATTCCTGGGAGGGAGTAAGTGAAGACCGCGGCTACGCGGCCAGCGAATCCTCTGGGGTGAGCGTCAGCGTAGACGCCAGCCGCTGCCTCCGTAGCTTCTGGGAGAGAGAACGTGTAGACGCGGGCTTCGGCAGCGGGAGCTCAAGGGAGAAAACCAGGGAGGACCGGCTCGCCGGTCTTAGCGACGACGAAGGCAGCCATTACAGTGGCTCGTGGGCGACAGCAAGTGAAGATCGCCGCAGTAGCGGGGGCCTAGACTCGAGTCCTCCCCGGAGTCCGAGGGATCGCACCATGCCAGGGGTGTCCGATTCAGGCCCCTCCACCTCCTCTAGGGAGAGTGCAGCCTCGAGTGAGTCAGACTATTTCGCTTGTCCTTGTCTCTGCCACTCTTGATTTTTCTCTTTTCACCCACACCGGCGTTGGCCGTTTCTGGCAGTTTCCTTCTTTCCTTTCCTGTGACTCCTAATTTCCCTTAATTGACCTATTTTAAGTGGATTCCAAAGCTGTTCACCTGTTTCTCATCCTCCTTCACGCCAGCTTTCCTCTCATTATTTCCACCTGCACTATTCCCGCGACTTCTAGTACAGATTGACATAAACGCCTGTTAAATGTTACAGACCCTTGGCTTCTCTGCATCTCCACAGGAGATGACTTTAGACTTCCCTAGTTTTCTTCCTTCCACTCTACTGACTCTGGCAGATGACTACTACTGTCCTCTCCTTAAATGTTGTCCCCACTCCCCATAATGCCATCATTGGTGGTTATTTTTTGGTCGAGTGCTATGACTTGAGTCCTAGTGAAATCTGTGTTACTCAATCATCCTGTAAATATTTATTGAGTGCCTGCTATTTGTTATAACTTAAGGTTATATCACTGAATAGGACGGGCACATTCCTTACCTTCTAGAAAGAAAGGTAAATACTGAGCAAACAACTAATATGATGAGTGTTATAAAGAGTAGAATGCCATTGCCTTCAGTATAGGGTGAAGATGGGTATCAAAAAAAACTAATATTGAGAGACACCTAACACTGAGATCTGTGGTGGACTCATAAGTACAGCTCCCTTCTGGAATTCTTTCTTTGGCGCCTTAGGATCAACATGTGCAAAATAGGATTTTGAATCCATATGCCCTCTATGTCCTTTGGTGTCTGCTCCCTTAATGGAACCATACCACCCAGGTAACTAAGCCAGACACCACGGAGTCATCCCATTTCACTTCCCTTATTTCACCCACTGTATGCATCCAAGTTCAAGTCTCATTCTGTTTCTGTATTTGTTGGATCTATCTCCTTTTCTGTTCCTACTGCCACTCGACTAGTGGGAGAGCTAGGTTCTTGTCTCATGGAGTCGAAGAATGAATCTCGTGAACGAAGGAAAGTGAGTAAAGCAGTAGAGTTTTGTTAAGCAAGGATACAGAGAAAGCTCTCGGGAATGAGAAGATAGCCAGTGGGGGTTTTTGGTGGCTGTTTTTTTTTTGTTTTTTGTTTTTGTTTTTGTTTTTAATTGAGAACTGATCGGGAAACTTGTGGCCATGAGATTCTTGTGCCATCTTGGTTTGAGCAAGGACTATTAGTAACACCCTTAATGACTTAATTTTTTGGGTTTTGGTCATTTTCTGTGATACATTGTAGCTACCAAAGAAAAGTACTCCTGAGCATTGAGGCCAGGTGATCTGTTTTCGTACATCTTGTTTACTCTGTCTTACCAGGAATAGTCTCAGAGCCTAGCCAGGGGCCCCTAATCATTCCCTGCCTCTACCTTAACCCTTTCTTATTTAATATTATCACAGTGCTTAGCACGTGGTTGATGCTCAGAAAGGATTTTTGCATAAAATGTGCAGCATTTTGTTAAGGGGTACCGTAAGATATGATTCTAGCCCTCAAGAAACTAACATTTGAGTTGTGGAGAAAGGACATATACATAAATAAGTAGTAGTACAGGTTATCTGTAGGTTATCTACTAGAAATGTTGGTGAGTTCTTTCAAAAACAATTTGAGGTCAGGAATTGTGCCTTTTTTTTTTTTTTTCAGGAAATGCTTTGATTAAAGTCTCTATTTCTTTCTCCTTCAACAATTGTTTGTTCATGCTTAGCTACCTCTGTTGCCTCTGGTTTAAGGTACACATTAAAATGTTTCACAGTCACAATGTAGTCTTGATGTTTGGAATATTAAGTTATAAAATATAGTACCACTGGAGTGTATGAAGTAAACACTGTGATCTGCCATTACTTTCTTAGTGTAGTACGTTACACATAAGAAGGATAAGACAAATAGATTGAAAGAATATATTAGCCTATGTGAGATAAGGTTGTGGTAAAATCACTGGAGAGTAGGCATCTGTTCTGGGGAATGCGCTGGGTATAAATTGGTTATATAAGAATGGTTACTTCCCCCTTTCCCTGCCAAAGACATGAAGTGATTCTTCCTGACTTTTCACACTGATAACCTGATGAGATTTACGCTGGTGGGGTAAAATCTATGAAAATGTATGGGCCTTTTAAGACTATAGCCCCAAAGAATTTCTCACTCACGGAATAATACTTGCCCAGCCTCTAGCAATTTGTCAGAATTACCATTTCAGTGCTTTGAAGTTTATGGCACCAGTTACTTTTACTCCAGATAAGCTGAACTTGTTTGTGTTTCTGTATTTGTCTCTCCAGACTCAGGGAAGCAATTGGCTCTGAGACCTCGGTTCTCTGATGAGTCCAAGAAAAGTTGTTGATTTTCCGTTGGTTTAGCTTTTCCTTTACCTATGGGAGTGATAACTTCCATGCTCTTTATGTGTTAGAGCTGAAATGGAAGTCCGATCGAGATGTTAATCACAAACATCTTTGTAGTAAATTGTTTGGAAAGCCAAAGTGATTTTGTGCTTTCTGTTGAATCATCGCTTTCGTCTTTTTATTTTTTTTTAGTTTTGTAATATATGTTAAGCAATTTGCTTTTCAATAGGTGCCCGGAAGAAGGTGCATTTTAGTAACATACATGATGCAGTACGGGCTGGAGATGTAAAGCAGCTTTCAGACTTAATAGAACGAGGAGCCAGCATTAATGAAGTAGACATTCTCCATAAGTTTACCCCTTTACATTGGGCAGCACATTCTGGAAGTTTGGAGGTAAGAAGCTCTATTAATTATTAACCTGAAGTAAGTTTACAACTATTAGCAGTTTTGAAAATTTAGCAAATTTTTAGTCCTCAACTAGGACTGAGACTTTATGCTAGGCAATGGAAGTATTTTTCTTTTCATTTCATTGTAATATTTGTTGTTCTGGTTACTATGCCTTTGTAACAAATTATCCCAAAAGCTAGTGGCATAAAATGATCGTTGTCATTTTGTCCCTGTTTTGTGATGTATGGGGCTTCAGCTAGAAGATTTAAATGCTGGGTCCAGACTCTTCTGAAGGCTTGTTCATGCAGATGTCTAGTGGAAGATGCTGGCTATACATTGCCCACCTTAATTCCTCTCCATGTGGGTTTTTATGTGAGATCTCGCCACCTGGGCTCATTTGTGATTCCTCACAATGTGGTGACTGAGTTCCAAAGGCGAGCATGGAGGGTAACTTATAGAGGATAACATGAATATCTAGTCTGTCAATCCTAACATTTTTCCTATAGTTATTTTAGATTTTTAAAAAAGAAATGGGGGGCGCCTGGGTGGCTCAGTTGGTTGGGCGACTGCCTTCGGCTCAGGTCATGATCCCGGAGACCTGGGATCGAGTCCCACATTGGGCTCCCTACTCGGCGGGAAGCCTGCTTCTCCCTCTCTCACTCCCCCTGCTTGTGTTCCCTCTCTGGCTGTGTTTCTCTCTGTCAAATAAATAAAATCTTAAAAAACAAAAACAAAAACACGTGTTTTACTCTGTAGTACTGGTGACTGTTGTCATTTCCCACGCTAATCTGCCGTTTCATGTTACCATAAACTTTACTCATACCATTTTTACCTGCTTGGTCTCATTCTTCCTACTGGTTACTTGGTTGAAAAGTAGGCCAGGCAGCACCCACTTGGCAAAGCCTCTGTGATTCCCCCCTTTACATTATCCAGTAAGCTACCTTGGATCTAACCCTAAATCTTACACATATCTTAAAAATTGTATCTGTTGGTATTTATCACACTGACTGTATCACTTTGAACCTCTTTTAGATTTTTGAGCTTTTTGAAGGTAGGTTTTATTTCTTTTTTTTTTTCCTCTTTTTTAGGTTTTATTCCTCTTTTTCCCCAGCATCTGGCATAATGTCTGGCATACTGGAGTCATAATAAATGTTGGCTGTGTTGCTGGTTTGTTGAATTAAATTTATATTTTAAGTGTCTGGAATAGTGTATAACAGATATTCTAGAAATGTTTGTTGAAATGTTAACAAAAATAAGTCTAAACCAAAATATTTTGATGCCTTTCTACCTTCCCATTAAAGATCATCTTCTAATTATCTACGTGAGAACTACATTAATGCTTTTACATTTTGTTATCCTTTCTGAAATATTTTTTTAAAGCTTTTATTTTTTTATTTGACAGAGAGAGAGAACAAGAGAGGGAGTACAAGCAGGGGGAGTGGGAGAGGGAGAAGCAGGCTTCCCACTGAACAGGGAGCCTGATGCAGGGCTTGTTCCTAGGACCCTGGGATCATGACCTGAGCCGACGGTAGACGCTTGAGGACTGAGCCACCCAGGTGCTCCCTTTCTGAAATAACTTAAGACTGTGGTACTTATGTTTATACTATGAAATAGTCACTAGGGGCGCCTGGATGGCTCAGTTGGTTAAGCGACTGCTTTCGGCTCAGGTCATGATCCTGGAGACCCGGGATCAGGCCCCACATAGGGCTTCCTGCTTGACGGGAAGCCTGCTTCTCCCTCTTTCAGTCCCTCTGCTTGTGTTCCCTCTCTAGCTGTGTTTCTCTCTGTCAAATAAATAAAATCTTAAAAAAAAAAAAAAAAGAAATAGTCACTAAAGAAACAACTGTTAAAAGCTGCTTTATTAGACTTTAGTTTTTTTTTTCTTTCTGGCAGATGAAATCAGTTCTTGAACCCCTATGGTAAACTTTATTTCAGATATATTTTTCACTGCCAGAATTTTCTTTTCCTTCTTTCTTCTTTTTCTTTTTTAAAATAATTTGTCTTTTTGTGTATATATTTTTTTCATTTTTTCAGTTGTATTACATTTTTCACATTTTGAAGTTAACCTTGGAAATACAGTGGTATTTCATGTTTGTGGATGGGAATCAATATTTGAATATTTGTGGTCACAAAATAATCAAAATTATTCAAAATTAAAATGAATCTTCATAAATAAATGTGCTATAATTAAATTATAGTCTCAAAACACAGATATTTGTAGTTTTATTTAAATTTCATAAAATTTATTTTTTATCTGCAACTTTGAGGTTGAATTGTTTCTCATACATATGAATTAGGCAAAACTTTAATTCAGTTAACACATTTTTATGAGTATCTATGTATAGAAAAATTGTTTTTAAAGATTTTGTTTATTTATTTGAGAGAGGGAGTACCAGTAGAGGGACTAGCATAGGGAGAGAGAGAAGCAGGCTCCCAATGTGAGGCTGTATCCCAGGACCCTGGGATCATGACCTGAGCTGAAGGCATATGTTTAACCGACTGAGCCACCCAGGGACCCGTATATATATATGTTTATATGTACATATATGTATATAAATTTTTTAATTACTTTTTAAAAAGATTTTTAAAATTTATTTGTCAGGGAGAGAAAGCACAAGCAGGGGGAGCAGCAGGCAAGGGAAGAAACAGGCTGCCTGCTGAACTAGGAGCCCGATGTGTGACTCAATCCCAGAACCCTCAGATTATGACCTGGGCCTAAAGCAGATGGTTAACTGACGGAACCACCCAGTGGCTCACCCCTGAAGATTTTATTTTTTTAAGTAATCTCTACACCCAACACTGGGCTTGAACTCACAACCTGGAGTCCCATGCTGCACTGACTGAGCCAATCAGGTCCCCATATACATATATTTTCAAAAGTGTACTCTTTAATCCCCATCACCAGTTTCGGCCACTCCCCACCTACCTCTTCTCTGATAACTATCATTTTGTTCTCCATAGTTAAGAGTCTGCTTCTTGGTTTGCTGTCTTTTTTTCCTTTTCTCATTTGTTTTGTTTCTTAAATTCCAAATAAAAGAGAGATCATATGGTATTCATCTTTCTCTCACTTATTTCTCTTTGTCTATATTTTTTATCGGATGAGTCATTGTCATCATACTTTCCTTTAATTCTTTAAATACAAGTTCTTTTATTTTTTTTAATTTTTAATTTTTTTTAAAGATTTTATTTGACAGCGAGAAACACAGCTAGAGAGGGAACACAAGCAGCAGGAGTGAGAAAGGGAGAAGCAGGCTTCCCGCCGAGCAGGGAGCCCGATGTGGGGCTCGATCCCGGATCTCCGGGATCATGACCTGAGCCGAAGGCAGTCGCTTAACCAACTGAGCCACCCAGGCGCCCCTAAATACAAGTTCTTTTAAAAATAATTTCTTTCAGTTCTCTGAAACTGTAATAGCTGCTTTGAAGTCATGCTAAGTCTTAACGTCTGGGCTCTTTGATAGTTTCTTTTTTTTTATTTTTAATTTTTTTTAAGATCTTATTTATTTGACAGAGAGAAACACAGCCAGAGAGGGAACACAAGCAGGGGGAGTAAGAGATGGAGAAGCAGGCTTCCCGCTGAGCAGGGAACTCGATGTGGGGGCTCGATCCCGGGTCTCCGGGATCACGACCCCAGCCGAAGGCAGCCGCCTAATGACTGAACCACCCAGGCACGCCTAAGAGATAGTTTCTATTGATTGTTTTTTTTCCCCCTCTATATGGGTTACACATTCTTTGTATAATTATAATCTCATAATTTTTTAGTTTGTCTAGACATTCTGCAAACTGTACATTTTAGATTATCTATTGTAGCAGCTTTGAATGCTGATCCTATTCACCCATCCCTCCCACA
This sequence comes from Spilogale gracilis, assembly GCA_004023965.1. Taxonomy (NCBI): domain Eukaryota; kingdom Metazoa; phylum Chordata; class Mammalia; order Carnivora; family Mephitidae; genus Spilogale; species Spilogale gracilis. The sequence goes on from PITA01004246.1 coordinate 52,974, forward strand.
TGTTCTTGTTACTATGTATTTGCTTGTTGACTTGCTTAGACTAATAGTGTGGAATCTGTTTCCCTACAGTATGTTCACTGCTCAGTTTTTTTTTTGTTTTGATTTTTAAAAATTCTTTTTTTTTTTTTAAAGATTTTATTTATTTATTTGACACAGAGAGAGATCACAAGTAGGCAGAGAGAGAGAGGAGGAAGCAGGCTCCCTGCCAAGCAGAGAGCAGGATGCGGGCCTTGATCCCAGGACCCTAAGATCATGATCTGAGCTGAAGGCAGAGGTTTTTTTTTAAATTTTTCTTAATTTTTTTATTTTTTAAAGATTTTATTTATTTATTTGACAGAGAGAGATCACAAGTAGGCAGAGAGGCAGGCAGAGAGAGAGGAGGAAGCAGGTTCCCTGCTGAGCAGAGAGCCCAATGCAGGCCTTGATCCCAGGAGCCTGAGATCATGACCTGAGCCGAAGGCAGAGGTTTTAACCCACTGAGCCACTCAGGCGCCCGATTTTTAAAAATTCTTGTTAGTATTTTTAAGTCTGGCTAGGGGTTACGGGTTACTCTTGGGTCAGTGATTGATCAGAGGTTTTACTTAAATACCTTGAACCAGTAAGGATTCATATTTTGCTGAGTCTGTGTGTGGCGTGGGAGTGTTTCGAAGTCCAAGCCGTTTACAAATCAACTTGACTTTGCCCCCCCCGCCGCAAATGTGTTTGCAAGGCCTTAGGTTTAGCCAAGATTGTCTAGCCAACTTGAGCCGTCTTCAGTCTTTCCTGAATATAAGCAGGTTTGTACATGTACATGGTTTTGTACGTTATAAGAGAGGGAAATCTTAGCAAGGCCCACTTGCTGTCTCATTTCTTGGATTTTTTTCCATTAGTTTTCTGTGTGGTCCTGTGTTGTTTGCCTTCACCAGTATTGTGACTTTACGTAAGCTCTGATGTTGGCTTTCCCATGTTTTTGGCGCCTAAGGTTGGAATTGTTTTTGACTTTGTGCCTGGGCATGGAATTTTCATTCCTTCCAGAAGGGCAGTGGAGCTGTCTAGCTGGGTAAAAGTTCTGTACCATGTAGCTCAGGTTAGGGATAGTTGTAGTTTCAGGCTTTCTGCTGCAGACTCCACCTGTTCTTTCTGAGATTCAGAACATTTTCTTGAGTTAATGCTGCTTATTTTGTTAAGTGCCTCTAACAAATTCCCAGAGTCTTTGCATTGTTGTTTTTGACAACTTTATCTAGGTTTTTTTTTTTTTGAGGTTTTATTTATTTGAGAGAGAGGGAGAGAGAGAGTACACATACGAGTGGGAGGAGGAGCAGAGGGAGAGAGACAAGCAGAATCCCTGCTGAGGGTGGAGCCTGACACGGAGCTCTGTCCCAGGACCCTGAGATTATCCATGACCTGAGCTGAAGTCAGATCCTTAATTGAGCCACTGAGGAGCCCCTACTTCCTCTAGTTTTATCATTGCTTCTTTGGGGGATTTTTCAAACTCCTCACTTAGCGATTCCTGAAGTCCTACTGATGGATCACTTGATTTTCTTTAAAGGTTTTATTTATTTATTAGAGAGAGAGAGCGCGCACAAGTAGTGGGGAGGAGTGGAGGGAAAGAGAGAAGCAGGCTCCCCGCTGAGCAGGAAGCCTGATGAGGGACTCAATCTAGGATCCCCAGATCATGACCTGAGCGTAAGGCAGACGCTTAACGGACTGAACCACCCAAGTGCCCCTGATAGTTGACTTTTGGCAAAGATGCAAATGAAATCCAATGGAGAACAGATAGTGTTTTCATTAAATGATACTGGCATAATGGAGCAGTCATATGTGAGAAAATGATATATTTGGCACCTTATGTAAAAATGTGCTCAAAACAGATCATAAACAAATGTGACACTTAATGTTCTAAAAATTCTAGAAGAAAACATAAGAGAAAAATCTTTGCAAATCATATCTCTAAGAACTTGTAATCAGAACATGTGAAACTCTAGTAGTTCCACAGTGAGAAATCAAAAAACCTAATTAAAAAATGGGCAAATGGGGGCGCCTGGGTGGCTCAGTTGGTTGGGCAACTGCCTTCGGCTCAGGTCATGATCCTGGAGACCCGGGATCGAGCCCCGCATCGGGCTCCCTGCTCGGTGGGAAGCTGCTTCTCCCTCTCTCGCTTCCCCTGCTTCTGTTCCCCCTCTCGCTATGTTTCTGTCAAATAAATAAAATCTTTAAAAAAAAGGGCAAATGACTTTGACACTTCAAGAAGACATGTGGATGGCAATTGAGCACATGAAAATATGCTCAACATCATTAGCCATTAAGGAAATGTAAACTAAATACACAATCAGATGCCAATATACACCTATTAGAATGGCAAAACAAAAACAAAAATGATACTACCAATATTAGCAAGAATGTGGAGCAACTGCAACTTGTACTTATTGCTAGTGGAAATGTAAAATGGTATAGCTACTTTGGAAAACAGTGTGGCCGTTTCTTACAAAGTTGATCGTATACTGACCTATGTTCCAGTAATCCTACCTACATTTTTACCCAGGAGAAATAGAAAACTTGTTACATGAATGTTTGCAGTGGTTTTTATTTTCCAGTAACTGAACAATGTTAGCATAGTCTCTTTATAAATATTTGTTGATAAATGGATGACTTACTGTGATTAGTAGTGATATTGAGCTTTTTAAAACTCATTGGCCATTTATCTCTGAGACAGGCCAATGATAACTAAATGTTAAGCCTTTCAACAATTGATATGGCTATGACAGTATATCCTAAAGATATTCTTTAAATTTTATTTATTTATTTATTTATTATTTATAAAGATTTTTATTTATTTGACAGAGAGAAACACAGCCAGAGAAGGAACATAAGCAGGGGGAGTGAGAGGGAGAAGCAGGCTTCCCGCCGAGCAGGGAGCCCGATGTGGGGCTCGATCCCTGGTCTCCGGGATCATGACCTGAGCGAAAGGCAGTCGCTTAACCAACTGAGCCACCCAGGTGCCCCTAAATATTCTTTAAAAAGAAACTTCTTGAAGATAGAGCCTCCAAACTTGAACACATAAAGACAGTAACACCGTATGTGGCACAGACCTCTAGTACTATATTCTCTTGAGATTTACATTAATTATAAAAATGTATTAAGTGAAGATGCATTTTTCTCTCCCCCCATTTTTTTTTATAAGCCATGTTTTTTTTTTTTTTTCCTGTTTTAGAGAGTATCACCAGAATAACGATGTTTGCTCTGATGCAGAAGCATCTGGGCCCATTAAAACATCTGTGGCAGAGGTTGCCAGTTGGCACCCTTTGAGTGAATTTGACTCACAGATGTGTTTTGTTTGGTTTACACAGTATGGGTGAAATATAAGATTTGGATCAGCTTTTCACTTACAGTAACAACTGGCTGGGATTAAGTAGCATTTATACTTTATGGACAAGGAATGTGATCTTCCATTCCCACCATTCCCTATTGTTGAACCAATAATAAGGTCAAATGGGGTTACCATATCATTGTTCCTTTGTTTTTCTTAAACCTAACCCCTCATTTACTTGTGATGCTTCCCAGGCTGTGGTATTTCATGATGATAGACTAAATTTTAAAAATGTAAAGATGTTAAAAAAATCTGCCTTAAAACTTGTTAACATAGTTATTTTCTTAATTTAGTGTCTTCATTGGCTCCTCTGGCATGGAGCTGATATCACACAAGTAACTGTGAGAGGTTGGACAGCAGCTCACATAGCTGCAATCAGAGGTCAGGATGCTTGTATGCAGGTAATAATAGATTTGGTTACTTTTAAAAAATCAGTACATTTAATAACTTTAGCTAAATTTTGTTGGGCTATTGCTTTTATTCTAATAATTTGTCCCATAGATTTAGTACTTTGTTCTAAACAAGTACTTACTGAATTCAGTAAGTGACTCAGATATTTGGTACCAAATACAGCTTAAACAAATTGTGTAAGACTGGGGATTCTTTTATCTCTGAAGTAATTGGCTATCTGATGGGTTGTTTTAAAGGGATGTCACAGACATGCCCAGCTTATCTCCTTAATAGCTTGTCATGCCTAAAATTTCTTATTTAATGTATTTCCTGGCCTATGTGCAGAATCTAGCTTATTAGATTAACTAGATATACTTAATGTACTGCAACAGACTGGAATTTGGAGGAATACAAAATTATATAAGCAAACAGTTCCTGCCTCTAAGAAGCCTGAGATTCTGTTTGAAATGAGAGGCTCTCTGCTCAGTGAGTTACAAAACAACACAAAGTACAGTTTATGATTAAGGTTCTGATGATTAGAAGGAGATAGAGAAATCATTAATGGAGAAAATAAAACTTCAGCTAAGCCAAAGAGAACCAGTTGATTTCAGAAAGGTAAGGAGGAGCAATGAAAAATGATTATTTTATGTGTGAATTACAGTTTCCCATTCATGACTTTATTTAATACAATAAAGAGTTCTTCTTTTTATAGATAAAGAATCAGATTTAGAGAGTTAAGTACCTTGCCTAAGTAAGTGACAAAATCAGGATTTGAACCTAGATTTTATTCTCTTAATCTCTATGCTGTAATTCTATGCGTAGTACTTAAATTGGGGAAAATTAAATGTGTTCAGCAGTTAAACTATTATATGAGTTTGACTGAGTTGTAGATGTTTTGTTGTTGTAAACTGTTATGAATTAAGTTTGGATAGCCAGCTATGTAAAATGACTTAAAAGTAGAACAAAAATTCATTTGTAAAAGAGTTTTTATATGGGTACTAATATATACTGTTACACATACATATAACACACACACACATTAACAGAGGACTGAAGTAATGAAAGCAATATTTCAGGAACTTAGTCTAACAAGATGTATCTGGGCTTACCTAGGATGAGAAGACAGTTTGGAGGGAAGAAGACCAGTTCGAGACTTTTGGTGTCATCACTACCCACAGAGGGAGAAATTAGGTGGTGGCAGTGGGAAAGAAAGAAAATGATAGAAGACATCTTGCAAGGCAGGCGTTGACAACGTAGAGTGAGAATTTTAAAATTTTGAGGAAGAATGGCAGATAATGATGACACTACAGATAGGGAAATCTGAAAAGCAAGGGAGATATGGGGCAAAAATGTTGAATTCATTTTGGCACATGTTGTTTAGGGGGCTGATTGATCATTTGGGTGCAGAAGGTCCAGGCAGTTGAAAAGGGTGCTGGAGACAAAGACTTCAGGAGTAATAAAGTATAGAGAAGAGAATAGAGGTTGAATGTTGAAGAATGTTACTAGTCATGATGGTAGGAAACAGAGAAAAGAATTGAGAGGAGGAAGTCATAGATAGGAGAGCCAGGATGCACTGGTCTGTGCAAATGAGGGAAGAAGTGTTAGGCCGAGTGTCGGAGTTAAGGCATGTAAGGAAATGTCACTGGACTTGAGAGCTCACCATAGGGTGAGTTTGCTGAATTTCCACGCAGTGGTAGGGATGGCAACTTGTTTGCAGGCCGATTTGAAGCTGGGGCATTGAAGTATTAATTTGAGAAGTAGGCAGTGAAAGAGGAAATAAAATACTAACTTCAGGAGACATCAAGGTCAAAGGAGGCTTTACTTGATGCTTTCCTCTAAGCAGTAGAGCAAACCATTCCCGTGGCCCTGATTGTCCTTGTCTCCCTCAAAGGGATCTTTTCATTCTCAGAGATTTTTGTGATACTTTTTTGGTACTGTACAGTGTAGTTGTTGATTATCAAGGATTGCTTTGTATAATTGGTTAGCATTGTCTCTACATATATCCTAATTCTCTAAGTTGACATGTCTTCATATTCCTTGTGGTGATTTTTCAAGTACAGGAAATACTCAATGTATGGTTTGTAATGATTATGGACTAGTTTGTTAATATGAAGACTACTCTTAAAGCTTTTAATTTGAGTTAGGATTGAGTCCTTTGCTAAGATACTGGTAAATACAGACTGATTTAAAAAGAAGGTTTGAGGGAGTAAAACTAAAAAATATTAACTGATAATTCTTTTAAACAGACAGCTTGGTATATTACATAGAGTTATGTGCTATGTTTATTCTTGTACAGAAACTAGGTCGATTGTAAATTCAGATGGACTCTTGTCAGATGCAGTTAGAAATTTGATTCGGAGCAGAATGAGTTACTTTTTTTTTTTTTTTTTTTAAAGATTTTGTTTATTTGACAGAGAAACACAGCCAGAGAGGGAACACAAGCAGGGGGAGCGAGAGAGGCAGAAGCAGGCTTCCTGCCGAGCAGGGAGCCCGATGTGGGGCTTGATCCCACGTCTCCGGGATCATGACCTGAGCTGAAGGCAGTCGCTTAACCAACTGAGCCACCCAGGCGCCCCAGAATGAGTTACTTTAATAACGAAATCCTCCTACAGTATATTCAAAACCCAGTTAATAAAAGAGTCTGCTTTTGAGATAGTGACAGTTTACTTTTCAGTTTATTAGTTTAGCATTTAAGTATTTATCTTAACGGTTATTAATCTCTGTTTCTGAACAGTGTGCCCTATAAATCATATGTACATGCTGAAATCAGAATGTGAAATCCAGTATTAGAAATATCTCCTAGGCAAGGTTAAAAAGGATTTCAAGCATTTTGTTAAGAATCGTTAAGAATTTCTCATACTTTGTCTCTGGCACATGTATGAGAACTTAGAATGTAGCCATAGGTTGATAAATTGCTTGCCTATGACACATCTGCATTTATGATTTAACATACATATTTACATACACTCACTGTTACTTCTCTGCTTTTAGGCTCTCATAATCAACGGGGCAAATCTGGCATCTCAAGATGATCATGGATGCACTCCTTTACACCTTGCTGCAACACATGGACACTCTTTCACTTTACAGATAATGCTCCGAACTGGAGTGGTGAGAGATTCCTGTTAATATGTGAGAATGTGTAATCATATAGATGGAATAGCATTCGGTAGCCTAGTTTTCTTTTTCTTACTTTTTAAATCCCTTTTATGACTTTGGGGAAGTAATTTGATCTCTCTCTTTAGCTTTCCTGTCTTTTTTTTTTTTTAAAGATTTTATTTATTTGACAGCGAGAAACACAGCTAGAGAGGGAACACAAGCAGGGGGAGTGAGAAAGGGAGAAGCAGGCTTCCCGCCGAGCAGGGAGCCCGATGTGGGGCTCGATCCCGGGTCTCCGGGATCCTGACCTGAGCCGAAGGCAGTCGCTTAACCAACTGAGCCACCCACGCGCCCTAGCTTTCCTGTCTTTAAACATGGGAGCAATGATTTAGATAAAGCTTCAAAAAACCCAATTTAGCAGTACAAAGGGTTTCATAGGCTGGGGGTTCTTCATGTTCGTTCAGAGTTTAACTGGGAAGATTCTGAAGCTGCCAAACACAGCTCATCCAGTGATGGTAAATCCTTTTGAATTTCTGTGTGTTTACCTATTTCATACACTAATTTAGAAAGTGATTTTTATCTCCAGAAATTTCACTCATTGTGATATTTATTTTCATTATTATCCAGTGGTTATAAAAAAGTAACTTAAAAGAATTACCTTTATTGAAGACATTATGGTAAGAGTTGGTGTTTCTGTAGTTGGAGAAAAAGTGAAGGACCTATTAAGTATTTTTTTTATTAACTCTTTATGTTTTCAAGGATATTTTTGGACCATTGAATCCATCCCTTTCATTTTATTGGTCAGAAGGCTGTGACCAGTAAATGACTAGTTAAGTCCCCCTCCTTTTTTTGAAGATTTATGTATTTATTTTGAAAGATCTATTTATTTATTTATTTTAGGGGGAGAGAGAGCACAAGTGGGAGGGTCAGAGGGAAAGGCATTTGGAATCCCAAGCAGGCTCTTCCCTGATCATGCAGCCCCATGTGGGGTTTGATCCCATAACCATGAGATCGTGACCTGAGCAGAAACTGAGAGTTTGATGCTCAATGGACTGTGCCACCCTGGTGTCCCATGATTTATTTATTTTTTTGAGAGAGGGAGGGACAGGGCATGGGGGAGAGGTAGAGAGAACACCAAGCAGACTCTGTGCTGAGTGCAAAGCCCAACTTGGCCAGATCCCCACAACCTGAGGTGAAACCAAGAGTCAGGCACTCAACCTAATGTGCCACCCGGGCACCTCTAGTTAAGTTCCTTTTTAAAAACTATTTTCCGGGCGCCTGAATGGCTCAGTAAGTCAAAGCCTCTGCTTTCAACTCAGGTCATAATCTCAGGGTCCTGGAATCGAGGCCGAATCAGGCTGTCTGCTCAGCAGGGAGCCTGCTTCCTTCTTTCTCTCTCTGCCTGCCTCTCTGCCTACTTGTGATCTCTCTTTCTCTCAAGTAAACAAATAAAATCTTAAAAGAGGGACGCCTGGGTGGCTCAGTTGGTTAAGCGACTGCCTTTGGCTTAGGTCGTGATCCTGGAGACCCGGGATCGAGTCCCGCATCGGGCTCCCTGCTTGGTGGGAAGCCTGCTTCTCCCTCTCTCACTCCCCCTGCTTGTGTTCCCTCTCTGGCTGTGTTTCTCTCTGTCAAATAAATAAAATATTAAAAAAAAAATCTTAAAAGAAAAAACAACTATTTTTATGGACCAAGTTATATTCTTTTTAAAAAGATTATTTTAGGGTGCCTGGGGGGCTCAGTGGGTCAGAGCCTCTGCCTTCAGCTCGGGTCATGATCTCAGGGTCCTGGGATCGAGGCCTGCATCGGGCTCTCTGCTTGGCAGGGAGCCTGCTTTCTCCTCTCTCTCTGCCTGACTCTCTGCCTCCTTGTGATCTCTCTCTGTCAAATAAATAAATAAAATCTTTAAAAAAAGATTATTTTATAAAATTTTATTAGTACTTTATTAGCTCATACGTTTAAATCAGTGGTAGTAGTAAATTTTTTCTACTACATTTATTGTTTGCCTTATGGGGTTTTTTTTTTTTTTTTGCTTTTTTTTGCCTTATAGTTTTAAGAACAGCCTCCAATTTTTATTTGCATAATTAAGCTGGTAGACTTACTGTTTCTCCGTGAATGAAAAGAAACTTAATTCTTGTGAATGTTATCTCTAGGATCCCAGTGTGACTGATAAGAGAGAATGGAAGCCTGTGCACTATGCTGCTTTTCATGGGCGACTTGGCTGTTTGCAGCTTCTCGTTAAATGGGGATGTGGAATAGAAGATGTGGACTACAATGGAAACCTTCCTGGTATTCACAAAAGCAAATGTTTTGGTTTTTCGTTACTATAAACTTTTAAATGATTATTGTGTTTAAGAAATTTAAACTGTCATCATTCTAACAGTCCTTCAGAAAACTAAAGTATTAAATATGTTGTCATGGCATTTTTTACTCTTACACCTATGTTATGTACTGGTCGTGTGATTTTCTTTCTGGAGCCATATCAGCAAAAGAGAAATTGGCAAAATTGAACTTGGATTTACTCTTTCCACCAGCTATTTCTTTCATCTGCTCTCTAGTGTTACTATTTTTTAACTTCATACAGCTCTACCTCTCAGACTGATGTTTATAAAAAATAGTATAAACAGTGGACGCTAGCATATTTGAGTTAATTTGCTAATTGCAGTTGGCTAGCCTGCAATTAGCTGGCCAGTTGAGACCTATACTCTGAACACTGTCTTCTTCCAAGGGGTGCTGTAGAAATGCAGAAGAGGGATAGATCATAGTGAGAGTGGGTATACTCTGAACACTGTCTTCTTCCAAGGGGTGCTGTAGAAATGCAGAAGAGGGATAGATCATAGTGAGAGTGGGGTGAGGATTACGAAAGATGATGCTTGAATTATGCCTTTAAAGAATCTTATGTAGCAAACAGATGAAGAGGAAGTCCAGGCAGAATGATAAGAACAGGTTTGATCACATCACTCTGTTGCTTAAAAACTCTGTAGGTTGCTGAGGAGCTCTGATTTCTTACCTTGGCATGCTGTACCTTCATGATTTGGCTCTTAAGACCTACCTCCTTGGCCTCATCTTCTATCCCTTTACACTGCTGTCCTGGATTGTTTTGCTTTTTTCTGAAGTACATCTTTTACTGTTCATATAATAAAGGTGTGTTTGTATGAATTATTTTTGTATATCTGGAAATTACTGTTCTACTCTTATTTTTTTAAATAAAATTTTAAATTGAAGTATAACTATTAAAGAAAAGTGCCCATTTCTAATGCATAGCTCATGGAATTTTTACAAATGAGTACTTTTCTGTAATCATTAGCCAGATCAGGAAGTGGAATAGTCTCTTTCATATCCTCTTTCTGGTTACCAAGAGTTTTCAAAGTTACTCACCTTGATTCCCAACATAAAAATTAGGGTTTTTTTCTTTCTGAATTCTATAGGATAAAATAATACACTGGTATTCTTTTGTGTCTGACTTGATTTTTCACAGTGATTGTTATGAATTTATATACCCACAAGCAGTATTAAGACTTTTCGTTACTCCACTTTCTCATTAATACTCGGCATTATTAGTTTTTTTTGTTTATTTGTTTTATTTTTTGTCATTTTTTTCAGGTGTAATACTTCATTGTGATTTTAATTTACATTTTCTTTGATTAAAGATGTAGAATACCATTTTTTTTCTGAAAGTTTGTACCACTCTCTTTTTTAATTGAAGTATGGTTGACATACATGCTGTATTAATTTTAGGTATACAACATATTGATTTGGCAATTCTATATATTACTCAGTGTTTATGTTGATAAGTGTATTATCTGTCATGATATGTTATTATAATATTAGTGACTATATTCCCTAAGCTGTGCTTTTAATTTCTGTGACTTATTCATTTTGTAATTAGAAGTTTGTATCTCTTAATCTCCTTTACCTATCTCTCCCATCCCTTCAAACCTATCTCCCTTCTGGCAACGACCAGATTATTCTCTGTATTTATGGGTCTGTCTCTCTTTGTTGTTTTGTTTTTTAGATCTCACACGTAAGTGACATCCTGTGGTATTTGTCTTTCTCTGTCTCACTGACATCACTTAGCAAAATACTCTCTTGTTACATCCATATTGTTGAAAATGGCAAGATCTCATTCTTTTTTATGGCTGAATAATATTCCATTGTGTCTGTCCATCTATCTATATATACCACTTCTTTTTTTTTTATTATTTTTTATTTTTTTTTAAAGATTTTATTTATTTATTTGACAGAGAGAAACACAGCCAGAGAGGGAACACAAGCAGAGGGATTGAGAGAGGGAGGAGCAGGCTTCCCGCCGAGCAGGGAGCCTGATGTGGGACTCGATCCCAGGTCTCCGGGATCACGACCTGAGCCGAAGGCAGTCGCTTAACCAACTGAGCCACCCAGGCGCCCCTATATATACCACTTCTTTATCCATTCATCTGTCTGTGGACACTTAGGTTGTTTCCATATCTTGGCTCTTGTAAATAAGGCTATAGTAAACATCGGGGTACATATATTTTTTTGAATTAGTGTTTTCATTTTCTCTGGGTAAATACCCAGGATCATATGATATTTTTTCAGGGTTCCTAAAAAAAAAAGAAAAGAGAAGAAAAGAAAAAAAAACCCCTCTTTTCCATAGTAGTTGCATCAGTTTACATTTGTACCTAATGCGTAAAAGGTCCTTTTTCTTCAATCCTCTCCAAAACTTATTTCTTTTTCTTTTTGATGCCAGCCATTTTAACTTGTATGAGGTGATATCTCATTGTGGTTTTGATTTGCACATCTCTGACGAGTGATATTGAGCATCTTTTCATGTGCCTGTTGGCCATCTGTATGTCTTCTTTGGAAAATTTCTATTCAGGTCCTCTTCCCATTTTTAATAGAATTATTTGTATTTTTAGTATTGAGTTATGTAAGTTCTTGATATATTTTGGTTATTAACCCATTATTGGATATCATTTGCAGATATCTTTATTCAGTAGGTTGCCTTTTTGTTTTGTTGATGTTTCCTTTACTGTGCAAAAGCTTTTTATTTTGGTATAGTCCTAGTAGTTTATTTTATTTTATTTTTTTGCCTGAAGAGATCTAGCCATAAAGATGTGGCTAAGGCCCACGTTGAAGAGATTACTGCCTGTGTTTTAAGAGTTTTATGATTTCAGGTCTCACATTCAGTTCTTTAATCCATTTTCAGTTTATTTTTGTGTATGGTGTAAAAAAGTGGTGTAGTTGAATCCTTTTACATGTTGCTGTCCAGTTTTCCCAGTGCCATTTGTTAAAGAGATTGTCTTTTTCCTATTGGTTATTCTTGCCTCCTTTGTTTGTAGATTGACTATGTAATTGTGGGTTTATTTCTGGGCTCTCTATTCTGTTCCATTGATCTATTTGTCTGGTACCATATTGTTTTTATTGCTGTAGCTTTGTAGTTATTCTTGAAAACTGGGATTGTGATGCCTCTAGCTTTGTTCTTGGTTTCCCAAGATTACTTCAGCTATTTGGGTTTCTGTGTGTGTGTGGTTCCATTCAACTTACAAGATTATTAGCTCTAGTTTTGTGAAAAATAATATTAGGGGGGCGCCTGAGTGGTTCAGTGGTTAAGCCATTGCCTTCAGCTCAGGCCATGATCCCGGAGTCCTGGGGTTGAGCCCGCATCGGGCTGCCTGCTCGCCAGGAAACCTGCTTCTCCCTCTCTTACTCGCGCTGCTTGTGTTTCCTTTCTGGCTGTGTTTCTCTCTGTAAAGTAAATAAAATCTTTAAAAAAAAATAATATTGGTATTTTGATTGGGATTTCATTGAGTCGGTAGATTGCTTTGGAAAATGTAAACATTTTATCAATATTGATTTTTCCAATCCATGAGCCTGGTGTATTTTCCCATTTGTCTCACCTTCAGTTTCTTTCACTGTCATCTTAACGGTTTTCAGATTACAAGTCTTTTACCTCCTTGGTTAAATTTACTCCTAGGTATTATATTCTTTTGGGTGCTATTGTAGATGAAATTGTTTTCTTAATTTCTCTTTCTGCTGCTTCATTATTGGTATATAAAAATGCAACTGATTGATGTGTATTAATTTTGTATCCTGCAACTTTACTAACTTTATTTCCTCTAATAGTTTTTTGGTGGAGTCTTTAGGGTTTTTTATGTTTAGTATCATGTCATGTGCAAATAGTGACAATTTTACTTCTTCCTTACTGATTTAGATGCCTTTTGTTCTTGTCTGATTCCTGTGGCTAGGACTTGGAGTACTCTGTTGAATTAAAGTGAAGAGAGTGGACATCTTTGTTTTGTTTCTGTTCTAGAGGAAAGGCTTTTAGGGGGCGCCTGGGGGCTCAGTTGGTTGAGTGTCTGCCTTTGGCTCAGGTTATGATCCCAGGATCCTTGGAAGGGGCCCTGCATCGGGCGCCCTGCTCAGTGGGGGCCTGCTTCTCCCTCTTCCTCTGCCTGTTGCTCCTCCTGCTTGTGCTCTCAAATAAAATCTTTAAAGAAAAACAAGGCTCTTAATTTTTCAGCATTGAGTACGATGTTGGCTGTGGCTTTCTCATATCTGGCTTTTATTATGTTGAGTATGTTTCCTCTCCATCCACTTTGTTGAGAGTTTTTATTATGAATTGCTGTTGTGTTTTATCAGATGCTTTTTCTATATCTAGTGAGATTATCTTAATGTTTTTATCCTCCCTCCCTTAATGTGATGTTTCACATTGATTTTTGAATATTGAACCATCCTTGCTCCCTGGAATATATCCCATTTTATATTGTGGTGAGTGAGCTTTTCAATGAATTGTTGAATTCAGTTTGCTAATATTTTGCTGAGAATGTTTGTGTCTATGTTTATCAGTGATGTGGGCCTGTAGTTGTTTTTTTTTTTTTGTAGTGTCTTTGGTTTTGGTATCAAAGTAATGCTTGCCTCCAAGAATAAAGTTGGAGGTTTTCCTTTCTTTTCCTATTTTCTGGAATATTTTTAGGCGAATAGGTGTTAACTCTTCCTTAAATCTTTGATAGAGTTTTCTTATAAATCCATCTGATCGTGGACATTATTTGTTGGGAGTTTTTTGATTAACAGTTCTATATTTTTTAAAGATTTTATTTCTTTATTTGATAGAGAGAAACACAACTAGAGAGGGAACACAAGCAGGGGGAGTGAGAGAGGGAGAACCAGGCTTCCCACTGAGTAGGGAGCCTGATGCAGGGCTTGATCCTTGAACTCTGGGATCATGACCTGAGCCGAAGGCAGACGCTTAACAACTGAGCCACCCAGGCAACCCACCAGTTCAATTTTTTACTAGTAAATAGTGTGTTCAAATTTTTTTTATTTCTCCCTGATTCAGTTTGGGAAGATTTTATATTTCTAGGAATTTACTGGTTTTTTTTTTTTTTTTCATTGATGCTCCATTTTTTTTTTTTTTTTAAGATTTATTTATTTATTTTACAGAGAGAAACACAGCTAGAGAGGGAACACAAGCAAGGGAGTGAGAGAGGAAGAAGCAGGCCTCCTGCAGAGCAAGGAACCTGATATGGGACTCAGTCCAGGGACTCCGGGATCATGACCCCAGCCGAAGGCAGACGCTCAATGACTGAGCCACCAAGGTGCCCCAGTTCTCCAATTTGTTGCCATGATTTTTCGTAGTCTCTTATAATTCTTTGTATCTGTGGTAATACTTGTTACTTCTCTCATTTCATTTCATTTTTTTAAAGATTTTTTAAATTTTTTAAGTAATCTCTACACTGAACGTGGGGCTGTAACTTATAACCCCCAAATCAAGAGTCAGGAGCTCTATCATCTAAGCTAGCCAGGTGCCCCTTTCTCATTTCTTGTCTGATTTCATTTATTTGAGTTATTTCTCTTTTTTTCTTGATGAGTGTGGCTAAAGGTTTATCAGTTTTGTTTGTTTGTTTTGTTTATTGGTTTCATTAAGCTTTTTTATCATTATAATTGTTATTTTTTAGTCTCATTCATTTCCTCTTTGATCTTTATTATTTCCTTCCTTTGGCAAACTTGGGCTTCGTTTTTTTTTGTTTTTTTTGTTTTTTTTTTTTTTTCTTTTTTTAGTTCCTTTAGGTGTAAGGTTAGATTGTGTGAGATTTTTCTTGTTTCTTGAGGTAGGCCTGTATCACTATAACTTTCCACTTAGAACTGCTTTTGCTGCATCCCAAATATTTTGGACCATTATGATTCCATTGTCTTCTGCCTTTGTGTGTTTTATAATTTCCTCTTTGATTTCTTTGTTGACCCATTGGTTGTTTAGTAGCGTGTTGTTTTGCCTCCACATGTTTGTGTTGTTGTTTGTTTGTTTTTTCCTGTGCTTGATTTTTAGTTTTTTACTATAGTATGTAGCTGGAAAAGATGCTTGGTATGATTTCAGTCCTCTTAAATTTGTTGAGATTTGTGGCCAAATGTGATCTGTCCTGGAGAATGTTCCATGTGCACTTGAAATCAATGAGTATTCTGATGCTTTGGGGTATTCTGCATGTATCAGTTAAGCCCATCTGGTCTCATTCTTTGTTTAAAGCCACTGTTTCTTTATTGATTTTCATTCTGGATGATCTAGCCATTGATGTAAGTGAGGTTTTAAAGTCCCCTACTATCATTTTATTACTGTCAGTTTCTCCTTTTATGTCTGTTCCTATTTGCTTTATATATTTAGATGCTCCAGTGTTGGGTGCATAGGTATTTACATTTGTTAAATTCTCTTATTGCACGGTTGTTTATCATTGTGTAATGTCCTTGTTTATCATACGGTCTTTGTTTTAAAGTCTACTCTGTCTGATAAAAGTATTTCTACTGCAGCTTCCCCCTCCCCCACTTCCATTTGTGTGTGAAATAAATTTTTTCATCCCTTCCTTTCAGTCTGTATGTGTCTTTAGGTCTGAAATGAGTTTCTTATAGGCAGCATATAGATGGGTCTTGTTTTTGTTTTTGTTTTTGTTTTTAAAGATTTTATTTATTTGACAGAGAGAAACACAGCCAGAGAGGGAACACAAGCAGGCGGAGTGAGAGAGGGAGAAGCAGGCTTCCCGACGAGCAGGCAGCCCGATGTGGGGCTCAATCCCCGGTCTCCGGGATCATGACCTGAGCCGAAGGCAGTCGCTTAACCAACTGAGCCACCCAGGTGCCCCAGATGGGTCTTGTTTTTTTATCCATTCACTTCCCCTGTGTCTTTTGATTAGAGTATTTAATAGTTTATTTACATTAAAAATAATTATTAATCAGTATTTCAGAACATTATTTCATATATTAAATGGCCGTCTTGTTATTTCCTTTCCTTTTTAAAAAAAATATGTACTGTTTCTTATTTTAAAAATATATTTATTTTTAAGGAATCTCTATACGCAATATAAGCTTTGACCTCCCAACTCTGAGATTAGCATTGCATGCTCTCCTGACAGCCAGCCAGGTGCCTCTAGTTATTTTCTTTTTACAGTACCAGTTCAGATATTTTGCCTCTTCTTTATTGAGTTTTTCTCTGTTTTTAGAAATTGTACAAGTTCTTTATATAGTCTAGATACAAGCTGTCACTTATATATGTTGCAAATATTTTTTTTATTTCAATATCTTTTCCATTCTGTGGCTTGCCTTTTCATTCTTTTCAGATTTCTTTTGATGATAGAAATTTTAACTGCAATGTAGTCAAGTTTAATAAGCTCTTCCTTCATGGTTAGTCCTTTCTGAGTTGTATTAAAAAAAAGTCTTTCCCTACTCTGATCACGAAGACATTCTTTTATATTGTCTTCTAGAAATTTTATTATTTTACTTTCACATTTAGATTTCTAGCCCATGTCCAACTGACTTTTCTGTAATGCAAAGTAGGGGGCAGTTTTGTGTTTATTTGGTTCTTTATTAAATATGCCTGATCATTTTTAAAGTCTTTCTGCTTGCTCATTAAAAAAAGCAACTTTTATTTCTTTAAACACATGTGTAACTTTTTATGACCATATATAGTATATTTTTTAATAGAATAATATAGAGCTTAAGAATTTGGCTTTAGTACTAGATTGCTTGTGTTAAAATCTCTTAAGTTGCTAATTCAACATTTATTCACTGAACATCTACCACATGTCATTCCCTTCTTCTAGGTGCTAGGGATGTCACACCATATAAAACAAAAGTCCCTGCCTTCATGTGGTGGTGGTGTTGGGGACACATACAATAATCAAAAAATATAACTTTTAGGGTTATGTGTGTGGATAAAAATCAGAGAAGGGAGTAGAATGATAAAGAGGATGAAGTTTAAAATAGGGTGGTCAGGAAAGTCTTCTCAGAGGAGGCGATAATTGGATGAAGACCTGAAGCAGTTGAGGGAACAGGTATTGTGACCATCATGGGGAAAGGGTATTTCAGAAAGAGGTTATAGCCAGTGAAAGCTCCTGAGACAAGAGTGTATTTGAGAGCAAGTAGTAACAGTGAGTTAGTGTGGTTAGAACAGAAGTGAGAAGGTGAGTTATAGATAATGAAGTCAGAGAGGTAACGGGAGCCATTGAAGGATTTTGAGCACAGCACTGAGGTGATCTGACTATATTTAAGAACATTTTTTCTATTTTGTTTGTAACAGTTTGCAGTGTCGGTGTGGGGATGGCAAGGGGTGAAATACAGCAGTTGGGAGTCTGATGCAAAAATTTAATGCTGCTCTTTGGTTGGAGCAGAGCAGAGATAGTGAGAAGTAATTGGGGGTCTGTGTCTTTAAAGATAGAGTCAGTAAGATTTGCTGATTGATGAGATGTTGAGAGTGACAGAAAGAGGAATCAAGGATGGCTCCAGGGTTTTGGGCATAAATTCCATGGAAAAGAGAGAGTTCCTATCAAGTAAGATGGGGAGAACTATGTAAGGAAAATATATGCAAGAGGGATGAGGAGTTGAGTTTTTAATGTCAAGTTCCCAATGCCTGTAAGACATATAAGTGTATATCCCATGAATGGGCTGTTAGAGGAGTCTCAACTTTAGGGGGAGTTTTTCGGTTTTTTTCAGCTTCAGCTGAAGAAGTGTAGACTGGCATGTGCCAGCACCTTACCTTTTGGGTGTTGTTACATCTTGTTTCTCCTGCATTACCCTGGTCACTTAGGCACTGCCCTACTTCTCCAGAGGCAAGGTTTGTATATTGATTAGGCTGTTTCCCAAATAGTCACTTCTCCAGAGGTGGAAAGCCTCCCTTTGTGATCCCTGTCTCTAAGCTTGTAATACCCCAGAACCACTCCAGTGTTTTGCAGATTTTGGGTTGTGGCTCTCTTTTAGTCTAATTCATATGTTTTCTTTCAGGGGTCCTTAACATTTGTTGTTTGTTCTTGGTGTTCTCATTTGTTTTTTTTTTTTTTTTTGGCTTCAAAAATCTTTTCTGTTATTTTCAAAGATAGAGAATAGACATGATGAGGTAGTGTGTGTGCTTTGTCTGTAGTTTTGATCCAATCTTCCTGCTTTTAATAAAAATAATTAATGTCTATGGAAAGTTGACAAAATACATAGTATTAAAAACATTCATATTTACATAGTGACTGTTTGGTTTATTTCTTCCACTTTTTCCCCAAAATGTTAAATTTACCTATCATCTGTCTTACATAGCAAGTATTTTCTTATGTGATTATAAGTGACGTAATTGGGACTTCACTTTTCAAGAAAATATTCTGGGGCCTGGTCTTTGCTCTCTCTCATCTGGTGTCTGTACATTCCCAGTATGTGTAACTATTAAATCATTTAGTCTGTTGCTTTGGCATGACTAGAAGGCTGAGTAAGGATTTTGGGCTTAGAAAAAGTCCTTGGAAAACTTGCTCAGAGTATGTCCCCTGTTATATAGGGAAGGGGCAGTCATCTCCCTGTGAGGATGAGAGCCAATGTTGTTATTTCTTTCTTCAAGTTATAGTCAATTTAAAACTTAATTTTTTTTCCTCTTTCTCCTATAGTTCACTTAGCAGCCATGGAAGGTCACCTTCACTGCTTTAAATTCCTACTTAGTAGAATGAACAGTACAACACAAGCTTTAAAAGCCTTCAATGATAATGGAGAAAATGTACTGGATCTGGCCCAGAGATTCTTTAAGCAGAACATTTTGCAGTTTATCCAAAGAGCTGAGTATGAAGGAAGTGATCCAAAAGATCAGGAAAGTGAGTAATAAACCTGAAATCTTTTAGCATTGAGTAAGTAGAATAAGTAAAAAAAAAAAAAAAGTTATAAGGCAAGTGTTACATTTAAATATGTTGTTTATAACTGTACATTCATTCAGTTTCTCTTCTTTATTATGAAATATTTTAGGCAGAGATATATAGAGATTAATGAATACTTTTTTATGCCACCGATTTAAAGATAAAATGCTATACATCTAAAAACTTGGTTCTGTCTCTTTAAAATCCTTCATTTTTTTTTTCTTCTCAGTGGTAACTATTGTTTTGGATTTATAATTCTGTTCTTTAGGTTTTCTACTTAGTGTATATGTACTCACAAAAATATGCACTATTATGTGTTTTTGGAGTAATAGACTAACATGTTCTAACTAAGAAATTCTAAAATTCAGCAGCTTAAGGTTTCATCTGATGGCCCAAGTTGAAGAGTGAATCTGTGCTGTGCATTCAGTAACTGGCTTTCTTCCCAACTTGCTCTCTCTGCTTGTAGCGAATTTAGCAGGAGGAGGGAAGAGAGCAAGACTATAAGATTAGGAGCATAGATTTTCATGGTCCAGTTTGTACTCATCACTTTTGCCAACATTCCACTGGGGAAAGTTCAGTCACATGGGCATACTAGTTGTGAGGAAGCCTGGAGGATTCAGTACCTAGCTGAAAAGACTCACCTCAGCTAAAACTCTCTTACTATTGAAGGAAGAGCATTTTCGTAGACAGCTGACAGTCTCTGAAACTTTTTAAAAAACCTTATGAAAATGGCCTTTAAACAATCAGCATTCCTCTATTCCCTGCTTTTTTTCCAGATAATACTGTGCTTATGAGATTGGCTGCTGGAAGTATCCTAGTTTATTCCTTTTGTTTGTATAGTATTGCATTTTATGAAAACCATTATCCATCTTCCAATTTGTTATTTACATTGTTTTTCACTGTTACAGTCAGTGTGGTCATGGATATTCTTGTACGTGTCTCCATAAGCGCGTGTACAAGAGATTTTTTAGAGAAGTACTTCACTACCTTTTAAACACATATCCCACATAGACGTTATTTATATGGGACCCTGGGATTGTTGGATGTGGCTTCTTGATGTACTGCTGATCTTCTCTGAAGACTGAGAGTTAAGAGCTTGGCTTGGGTAAATAGGTGTGCAGTTCTACTTTAGGGTTTGCTTGGTGGATTATGCCCATCTTCAGTATAAACAGGGATTGCTAGATTCTTCATCAGAGTAGTTACAGAAGTTTATGCTCTCATCAGCAATGTTTGGTGGGAATTTAGAGAAATGATATTCAGTATTGTCAGACTATAATTTTTGCCAATTGGGTACAAAAGGCTTAATTTGTACATTGATTTTCATTTTCTTTGTTATGAAGGAGGTTGAATATCCTTCTGTAAGTTATTGGCTACTTTGCTTTTCTATAAATTGCTTGCCTATACTTTTCTCCTTTTTTTTTTTTTTTAAAAGATTTTATTTATTTGTTCATGAGAGACAGAGAGAGAGGCAGAGGCAGAGAAGCAGACTCCCCCTGGAGCAGGGAGCCTGATGTGGGACTTGATCCCAGGACTTTGGGATCATGACCTGAGCTGAAGGCAGATGCTTAACCGCCTGAGCTACTCAGGCACCCTACTTTTCTCCCTTTTAAAAAATCACGTTCTTTGTCCTTTTCTAAAAAATTTGGGTTCTTTGTATAGTCTCAGATATAATCCTTTTTTAATTTTATCTGATATATTTTCTGTCACACTGTTGCTTGTATTTTCACTCTGACTAGGATATCTTTGTAAAAAAATCTTTAATTTTTTTATTTTATTTTTTTTTAAGATTTATTTAAGAGAGAGGGAGAGACTGCACAAATCGGGGGAGGGACAGAGAGAAGGGGAGAGAATCCTCAAGCATACTCTCTGCTGAGCATGGATCCTGACCTGGGGCTCCATCCTGGACCCTGAAATCATGTCCTGATCCAAGTTTGACCCTGAGACAACTGAGCCACCCGGGCACCCCTAGAACCAACTTTATTGAAGTATGATTTTTGTATCATAAACTGTGTTCATTTAGTGTGCAGTTTGGTGAGTTCTGAACTATATTTACACTCATGAAACCATCACAATCAAGATATAAAACCTTTCCATCACCTCTGGAGTTTTTTTAAATATCCTCTTGCAGTTCACCCTTACTTTCACCCTGGCCCCACACAACCATTTACTTGCTTTCTGTCCTTGTATGTAAGTTTGAATTTTCTAATGGAACCATTTTGAAATTTATTATATTATTTATATAATATGTTATGTTATGTATATTAATAATAGTTCATTTCTTTTAATTGCTGAGTATCACTCCATTATATGGTTGTACCATGTATTTTTTTTTAACAGTTCATCTGCTGATGAACATTTGGATTGTTTCCAGTTTTGGACTATTATTAATAAAGCCGCTTTGAACATAGACATAGACATATGTTTACAGTTCTTTTGGTAAATATGGAGGAGTGGGGTGTATGGTGGGTTTATGTTTAACTTGAAGAAGTGTAACTGGGGCGCTTGAGTAGCTCAGTCGGTTAAGAGTCTGACTCTTGACCTCAGATCAGGTGTTGGTCTTAGAGTCATGAGTTCAGGCCCCACAGT
The DNA here is from genome assembly GCA_004023965.1 of Spilogale gracilis. Classification (NCBI taxonomy): domain Eukaryota; kingdom Metazoa; phylum Chordata; class Mammalia; order Carnivora; family Mephitidae; genus Spilogale; species Spilogale gracilis. Next base: position 74,514 of record PITA01004246.1, read on the forward strand.
GGGCTCCATGTTCGGTGTGAGGCCTACTTAACAAAAAAAAAAAAAAAAAAAAAAAAAAGAAGAAGAAGTTGTTATTAACTGTTTTCTAAAGTAGTTGTATTGGGTGCCTGGGTGGCTCAGTTGGTCAAGCAACTGCCTTTGGCTCAGGTTGGGATCAAGTCCCACATCAGGTTCCCAGTTCCAGGGGGAAGTCTGCTTCTCTCTTTGACCATCTCCCTTCTCATGTCATCTCTCACTGTCTCTCTGTCTTTCAAATAAATAAATAACATCTTAAAAAAAAGTAGTTGTATTGCTTTACATCCCCACCAGATATGTGTGAGAATTCCATTTGCTCCGTGGAATTGCTAGCAGTTGATATGGTCAGTTGGTTTTATTAGCTGTTCTAATGGATGTGTAGTGTTACCTTACTGGGGATCGATTTATTTATTTATTTATTTATTTATTTATTTATTTATTTATTTATTTATTTATTAAAGATTTTATTTATTTATTTGACAGAGAGAAAGATCACAAGTAGGCAGAGAGGCAGGCAGAGAGAGAGGAGGAAGCAGGCTTCCTGCCGAGCAGAGAGCCCGATGTGGGCGTCGATCCCAGGACCCTGAGATCATGACCTGAGCCGAAGGCAGAGGCTTTAACCCCACTAAGCCACCCAGGCGCCCCGTACTGGGGTTTTAATTGACATTTTGCTGAAAACTAGTAATATTGGGTGTCATTTCAAATGGGCATTCGTACATCTCTTATGAAGTATCTGTTTAATTCTTTTGCCCATTTTTTAATTGGGTTGTTTGTCTACTAATTATTGACTTTTGACAGTTCTTTAGAGTTTTTGTCAGATACATGTTATGGCCTATATTTTCTCCCATTTAGAAGTTTGCCTGGTTTCTTGGCATTATATACATATATTTTAAAATTTTATTTTAGAGAGAGAGCGAACACATGAGTAGCAGGGGAGGGGCAGGGAGAGAAGGGAGAGAGAATCTTAGGTTCCACACTCAGGATGGAGCCGGACACATGGCTTGATCTCACGACCCTGAGATCATGACCTGAGCCCAAATCAAGAGTCGGACACTTAACTGAGCCACCCAGGCAACCTGTGGAGTATCTTTCCAAGAATGAAAGTTTTAAATTTTGATAGAGTACAATTTATCAGTCTTTTCTACATGTTTTGTGTGTGTGTGTGTGTGTGTGTGTGTGTGTCTCTGTGAAATATTTGTCCACCTCAGAGTTAGCAAGATATCAGTTTTAGCTCTTTAATTCAGATCTTTGATCTACATCACGTTAAATTTTATGTGGAATTTTGAGTGAAATAAAGTGTTTCTTGCAAATTGTGTCCCCCCTACCCACCCACATATAGCTACTTGTCCTAGCACCATTTTTGCATATTTCTCCCTTGAAATATTTTGTCAGCTTTGTAAAAAATCAGTTGTCTCTATATGTATGGGTCTATTTCTGGCCTCTGCATTTTCTCTTACTGATATATCTGTTTATTTGCCAATACCACAACTCTTGATTACTTGATAGCTTTATAGTAAGACTCAGAATCAGGTAGTGTAAGTCTCCAACTTTTAAAAATACACTTTGGGGGCATCTCAGTGGTGCAGTTGGTTAAGTGTCCAACTCTTGATTTCAGCTCAGATCATGATCTTGGGGTCATGAGATCGAGTCCTGTGTTGAATTCTGTGCTTAGCACCATTTCTTTGGGACTCTCTCTGTCTTCCTCTGCCTCTCCCCACCGTACTCTCTCTCTAAAATAAATAAATAAATCTTTAAAAATACTCTGGCTATTCTGTTTCTTTTCTGTATTTAAAAGTGAGAATAACTATATTTCAAAGTTGTTAAGAGGGTTATAATGAAACATTACTTAAAAGTGCTGGCATTCAGTAAGGGCTCAATATACGTAGTTATTGCATTAAGAACATTTTATCAAGTATTTATACTTAGGCTCTAGGTCAGGTGCATTTACACAGCCATGCATATATGTATATGTGTTTGTATATATATGTGTACTTGATCTGCTTCCAGTTTATTTTGCTTTCTTCACTTCCTTGCAAACAGAGAGGGAGAAGTCTGTGAAAATGTAGGACTTTAGACTAAGTATGTCTTTATACAAAGGGTTGAAAATGACCATCTTTTTGTGTTTTGTGTTGGTCTGAGGAGAGAATGGAACATGGCTAAGAATAGCTCTTGGCTCTTTGAAGTCTTATGGGGAGAAAGGGCTACACAATTAATAATAACTATTTTATGATTCTCTTTTTATTATTTGTCATTGCATCAGTTGAACTGATTCCCGTATAACATGTCATAATTGAGTTAATATTGAAATCTGAAATGTGTGACTGCCTAAGACAGGGAAAAAGAATGAGCTCGTGTTTACTGAAATGCTGAATTTTTATTCATAGCCTTAGCATTTCCAGGTCATGTGGCTGCCTTTAAGGGTGATTTGGAAATGCTTAAGAAATTAATAGAAGATGGAGTAATTAATATTAATGAACGTGATAATAATGGATCAACTCCTATGCATAAAGGTGAGTTATGATTCCTACTTCATTTTCAGTTCTGACAAAATTACTGTTGAAGTTATTTTTTAAAATAATTATCCCTTAGAAATGGGTGAAAATGTAAAACTTATCCTAATACCCCAGGGGATATCATTCTACATTATATGTGTGGCACATAGAGTACTATATTTCAATTCAATTGTGAAATTTCTTTTATGATGCCAGAAATTCACTGTCACATTTAGGGTAATTGCAGTGGAAATTCTGTTAGGACATTGACATGTTAAGATACGAGAAATTCACTGCTGGAAAGGTTTCTTTTTTTTCTTTTTTCTTTCTTTTTTTTTCTTTTTAAGATTTTATTTATTTGACAGAGAGAAACACAGTGAGAAAGGGAACACAAGCAGGGGGAGTGAGAGAGGGAGAAGCAGGCTTCCCACTGAGCAGGGAGCCCGATGTGGGACTCGATCCCGGCTCTCCGGGATCATGACGTGAGCCAAAGGCAGTTGCTTAACACTGAGCCACCATAAAAATGGTCTATTAATTCTTGCTAAAGCATGAAAAATGTATAGCAGAATTTGGAAAAAAGGTATAGGAGAATTTTCTTCTTTGTTCTCTGCAAAAAATGTTTTTACTTTTATAGAAATATCAGTGAACATTAGATTTAAACACATTTTCCAGTTGCCTGCCACTTTGCATTCTCTGCTTCCTTCTATGTGGAATTCTAAAATACTAATTAGTTTTTTTGTTTTTGTTTTTTTTTAAGATTTTATTTATTTATTTGACAGAGAGAAACACAGCCAGAGAGGGAACACAAGCAGAGGGAGTGAGAGAGGGAGAAGCAGGCTTCCCGCGAGCAGGGAGCCCAATGCGGGACTCGATCCCGGGTCTCCAGGATCATGACCTGAACCAAAGGCAGTCGCTTAACCAACTGAGCCATCCAGGCGCCGCAGTTTTTTTGTTTTTTAATCAGGCTTTGTCAAATTGTCAACTCCTTATTGAGAGTATGTACTCTAGGATTTATTCTTGCCAGTCTTCATTTAATTTATAAAATCAAAAACCAAATCTTTAATGCATCCAAAATTTCCATTTTGCTTCGTGATATTCTAAGTTATTTCGTAATGTAATTGGGTAAATAAAAGATGTTTCTTTATAACTTAATTCACATTTCTACATTTATTAATCTCTCTGCTTTTTTTCAATTTTGATTTTGATTCAGTAGATAAGTTGTGGTGTTTATTATTGGAGCATTTCTCTTAGTCATTTAATGATTGTTAAACCCACTGTGACTGCTCTCTTTTTTTCATTTGCTAAGTCATAAGTATTTGAAATGATTTCTTAAAAATTTGTAGCTACAGCATAATTTTATCTGTTCTCTTATAAAACATTGATCAAATTAATCCATATATCTTAACCAGTATACAATAAGGATCTTGGGTAAGCATCCTTTTATTGTATTTCATTTTAAAGAATTACTTAGCTTCCCTTACCCCTCTTTATAAGCATACCTGTGTAGGGGCGCCTGGGTGGCTCAGTTGGCTGGGCGACTGCCTTCTGCTTGGGTCATGATCCCAGAGACCCGGGATTGAATCCTGCATTGGGTTCCCTGCTCGGTGGGAAGCCTGCTACTCCCTCTTTCAGTCACTCTGCTTGTGTTCCCTCTGTGGCTGTGTTTCTCTCTGTCAAATAAATAAAATCTTTAAACAAACAAACAAACATACCTGTGTAATAAAATTTAAATGTTGGGTTAAACTCATTCTGTCTTACACAAAACAATTATCTGTGATTCATAAATACCATTTTGTAACTCTTAAAGATGGAATATGTTGCTGTTTTCATCTAAAGTGAGGTTATTTCTAGGGCACCTGGGTGGCTCAGTGGGTTAAGGCCTCTGCCTTCGGCTCAGGTCATGATCTCAGGTTTCTGGGATCGAGGTCTGCATTGGGCTCTCTGCTCAGCAGAGAGCCTGCTTCCTCCTCTCTCTGCCTGCTCTGTGCCTGCTTGTGATCTTTCTCTGTCAAAAAATAAAAATAAAATAAAATAAAGTGAGTTTATTTCTATAGGGGGGAATCTTGTACTGCTTTTAACTGGTTTTGGATTTTCTATAGGAGAGAGCAAGAAAGCCCAGGATTTTCAGGGGTCAACTCTGAGTTTGGGAGATGGTTTTGAATGAACTAGAGGACAGAAGTGTTCTTACTTTGTCACTCTATCTGACTTTGTGTCTTCTTTATTGCCGGTATTGGAGGTAGATTCATGTTTTGAGGCACTAGAGCTATACCACAAGTTCCTAGTCTCTGATTCATTTTACAGAAGCAGTTATAATTAGCACCAATCATATGTCTGCATCACACAGACAGTACGAGATCCAGACCTTACTGCTAAGGAGCTACATGCTTCAACCATGAACAACTAGAGATTTGTAGAAGTCAGGATGTAACTGATGGCAAAAATATTTGGTTCTTAAAATACATGCAGTAGGAACTCAGGAGTAGAAACTGAGGAACAGAAGAAGTTGGTAAGGGTTAAATTATTAGAGAAGTATTTGTGGGAATCCAGAAATAATACCTTCTGTTTATATGATACTAATGGGGTCTAAAAAACTGTCATCACATTTGATCCTTATTGTAATTTTATGAACCCTCCTTCTAAATATGAGATCATCTCTGTAAAAGATGAGGAAATTGAGGTCCAGAGGGATCAGTTTTCTGGACTGAGGTTACACATCTGGTAAGAGCAAAGCTGACATTTTCTTAATATTCTCATTCACTTATTCATTTATTAACTTTATAGACCTTAATTGAGGGTCTGTATGTGCCAGCCACTTGCTCACTTCTGTCCTGTTCTCCAGTCTCACTGTTCATAGACTTAAAGTCAGATCTTTTAAGTCTCTTTCTTTCCCCCAGTTTCCTTGAAAATTCAGATGAATCTAGAAGGATGGATAGAAGTTAGATGAATATGTAGTTGAGGGCTGGCCACTAGGCAAAAAGACACATAAACAGAGTTGTGGAAGTAAAAATTAATCCCAGTGCATGTGTTCAGGACAAGATTTAGAAAAAGGTGGTAAACAGTTCAGGTGATTAGTGAGGGGCCTGTAAATTTTGAGTTGTGAGAGGCAGAAGAATAACCTGTTTACATAAGATGGCACAAGGTTTTTGAAGTCATTGTTGAGCCCTGTGGCTGGGTTGTGCTCATATTCTGGTCAGACACAAGATTCATCAGGAGCAGTAGGTAACAGCAGAGGAACACAGGGTAAAGATTGGGGAAACCTAGATGATAGTTTCAAATCCATTACTTGCACGCTGCATGATAGTAAATAAATAACCTCTTTGAACTTCAACTTTTATATCTGCATGTAAAAGTCCTTTGTAAGGGGCTGAGCACAGTAGATTTTTGATTGTCTGTCTAATGAATATATAAATGAACAGAGAACAACATCTGTCCAGCTTTTGACTATTACAAGGATTGTATTTATGAAAATACTCTCTAATGGTACGGTTCGAGATAGTAGACAGTTGTTACTAATAACAGTTACTTTTTGTATGAATTTTCAGGTTTTTGTCTTTTTTTTTTAACAGCTGCTGGGCAAGGCAACATAGAATGTTTGCAGTGGATAATTAACATGGGAGCAGACAGTAATATTACCAACAAAGCAGGGGAGAAACCCAGCGATGTGGCTAAGAGGTATTCCTATTTGCTTGACTTCTTTCTTTTGTTTTTAAGGTTTTGTACATACTCTCTTACACTCACAAAACTCTTAGGATTTAATGGAGTTATAGGACTCCATCAAATGCTGATGGAATGATAGTTTTCAAGCTGAACTGACATTTGGTGACAGATCAGCTCTTCTCACTAAAGTAATGATTTTCAACTGGGAAGTAGTTCTTGTCTTCTTTCCTCGTGGTGGTGGGGGGTGGGATTTGGAAATGTGTGGAGGAGTGGCACATGACTAGAGACCCTCACTAATATATAGTGAGGTCAAGTCCAGGAATGCTAAACATTCTATAGTGCTTAAAGTAGTGGTACAGAATGAAGAGTTGTGTCACCCAAATGCGCATACGTGTTCAGAAATACTCTAATGAAAAGGGATAATCAAAAGCAATCAAATAGACTTTGAAACAAATTTTAATAGTTACATTTGGATTAAATATAACCCGTTATTAAGCATCTCCTGCTCATCTCCTGTACAGGCCCTCAAGGAAAATTTAGTTCATCCATTTGTTCATTCAGTTGTTTTTCATTCAACTTCCTGTATACTTAGTGTCTCCCTACTGCTATGGTTATTGTTAAGATTACAAAGATGAAAAAACACATTCCTTGTCCTCAGGTCTATAATCTTGTGAAGAGACTCAGTACGTACCTAGTTATTATTAATTATAATCATTGTAACATATTACATATTATGTATAAGATACAATAAAAACATAGGAGAAAAAGTGCCCAGGTCTTCCTGTTTGAAAGTTTTGGGGGAGTTGGGATGGAAACTGAGAGAAACAGAATTTATATAGAGGTCAGGGAAAATTTTTATTTTTGGAGGAAGCAACATTTATGCTGATGCTTAAAGGAGGAGGAATTGTAAGATAGTACCTCGTGTGTTTGAGGAACTGCATGTGGTCCAGACCTGCTTGAATCTAAAGTGGAAATGTGGGCTTAAAGTTGAAATGAGGCCCAAAAGGAGGCGAATCATGCAGTGCTAATCATGCATAGATTGCTGTGCAATTTTTAAGAGTTTAGGCTCCTTACAGTTCTGAGGGGTTTCTGTGGAAGCCTTGGAGCATGGTTTTGTGGTCCCACATAGCTAGGACCATTATCTACTTAGGCCCACTTTATTTTTACTTTGGAAAACAGCTTTATCAAGGTTTAATTGGCATATGATAAAGTATACATATTTGTACAGTACAGACTGATGAATTCTGACACATGTACATTCCCAATGAAACCGTTACTGCCATCAAGATAGTGAACGTACCCATCATCTTCAAAAGTCTCCTTGTGCCCCCTTTGTAATCTCTCTCCCTCCCATTGCTCCCCACTTCTCCTTCCCCAAGCAAGTGCTGATCTGTCTGTCACTTTTAGATTAGTTTCTATTTCCTGCAGTTTTATATCAATGGAACCATACAGTACATACACTTGTATATCTGGCTTCTTTCACTCTGCATAATTATACATGAGATTCTTTCATGTGTATAGGTAGTTCATTTCTTTCTTATAACTGAGCAGTATTCCATAGTATTCCATAGTTAGATAATATGGTAACCTGTCAAAGGACATCTTGATATCCATTTTTTGGTAATTATGCATAAATCTGCTCTAAACATTCGTGTACACTTTTTTTGTATGTGAACATCAGTTTTCAGCTCATTTGGGTAAATAATTAGGAGAAGGATTGCTGGGTCTTATGCTAAGAATATGTTTAGCTTTATAAGAAATTGCCATAGTGCCTTTGAAAGTGACCATGCCAATTTTCATTCTCACAAGCAGTGGTGAGTTTCTTTTGTTTCTTATCTTGCAGCATTTGATATTATTCATTTACCAAAGGAAAATATACAGATAGCAAAAAGTTCTTAAATGATAGCTGTTAATTATAACCTAGTAGAGATGATGAATTCTATTAACCTTACAACTTCCTAAGATGTTTGTTACCATATCTTTACTTATGTGTATTACCTGGTGAAAGGTAAGGATATTTGTGTGCATGCGGTTATATAAGTATGTGAAAAAAAGGGATTTGAGATTCTGTGTTTGAGTAGTTCTCCATGTCATAAGAGAAAGCATTAAATATTTCAGTTATCAAGACTGTGAGAAAACCATGCAGATTACATGCAGTCACAACTTCAGCTCCAAAACCAAGGGTATATTACTGAGAGTTTCATAGAGATGAGGCAAAGATCAAAGAAAATAGAAAACGTGGAGGGAAAAGTCACTATTTTTTCATTAAATTTCACAGCCATGCCAAGTTTTGGGGTTGAGGAAGGATGACAGTTAAGGAGCCTTGAGCTATATGTAGCCCTAAAACTGGGACCAGAACTATATCTGAAATGTAAATTTGGCCATAAAAAAGGTAGTAAATATAAATAACAAGTAGAGTGGTTCCGGGCTTTTTGTTCAGCTGAGCAGCTCTGTCTGGGGGCACCCCACATATTCTTTTGATATTAGGTCTTCTCTCCCAGTTGGATTTTTGCTAGTAAAAATATGGAATAGCTTTTAACATGACTATTTGTCCTCAATGTCCGGTAACTCTTTGAGCTGGATGTGTGTCGTATTGTCACCTTCAGGTACAGTTTTGCTCTTTTACTGGTGTTGGTGGCATGATGTACAGAGTTTAGTTCGCTAAATTAAGTGCAAACTGCCGTTTGAATTTGAAGAAGATTGTGAATCTTGTTAATTACTGATTCTTTTCTATAGGTTTGCCCAGTTAGCAGCCGTAAAGCTACTAGAGGGGCTACAGAAATATGACATAGATGATGAGAATGAAATTGATGAAAATGATATGAAGTTTTTTCTAAGACATGGTGTTGAGGGCAGCACTGATGCCAAGGATGATTTATGTCTCAGTGAGTCGGATAAGACAGATGCCAGAAGTAAGTGTGCCAACTGTGTTGTGATTTATTATTTAAGAAGTACAATAACCTCTTTTTAACCACAAATCTGGAAATCATTCTAAAGACATTTACCATCTGCAAAGTAAATGCTTTGATATTTTTTGGGGGGAAACAGACCAGTTCAAATATTTGTACTAGGGGTTTTGAACACACAAAGAATGTAAGATGTGATCTCTGTCCTTGAAGGAGGAAAAAGTTGCATAGGAGGAAAGATTACTTAATGGATCATAGGAAACAGGGAAATAAACATCTCAAGTATTTTCATCATAAGTTGGCAAATGATTTTTACAGATAGTAATAGCAAATACCTATTGAATGTCTACCGTGTGACAGACAGTGTTATATGTATGATCTTGGGGTTTCGGGATTGAGCCCCACCTTAGCTTCACACTTAGCAGTGAGTACGCTTAAGATTCTGTCTCTCCCTTTCCCTCTGCACTCCCCACCTCAGGCACACGCTTACACATTTTCTCTCTGTCTCTCAAAAAAAAAAACAAAAACAAAAAAAACCAAAACTTAAAAAAAAAAAAGAACTGATAGAATTTGCTCATAGATTTGGATCTGAGGTGTTACAGAATGAGAATAATCAAGGTTGACTCTTAGATTCTTGGCCTGGGCTACTAGGTTGTGAGTTTAAAAAGACTGTTCACATAGGATAGAGTAGCAGGGGAGGCTTTTTACAAGTGGAATTTGGACTTTTCCTTGAAGGATGGCCAGAATAGTTTAATTTATTAGAGAGCACATGCATGTGATAGAGTGTAAGTAGAGGGGAGGAGCAGAGGGAGAGGAATAAGCAGACTCCCCACTGAACAGGAAGCCCAGTGAACGCTTCAGTCCTAGGATACTGAGATTATGACCTGAGCCGAAGGCGGGCACTTAATCCACTGAGCCACCCAGGTGCCCTGAAGGGTGGCCAGAATTTAGATAGGCAAAAAAAAAAAAAAAAAAAAAAAAGTGTTCCATTTATCCATCTTATATTCCAGTATATACTGTGTGCACAGCTCTAGGCTAAGGGACATCAGAAAAAGTCCTTTTTGGAATTCAAAAAACAGTCTGAACCTGCTTTCTGTGTTAAAATATAGTGTTAAAGTACGTATTATTTTATATATAAGTTAAATATATTTTATTAAATATATAAGTTTGTTTTTATTTTATACGTATTTATAATTTCTTAATTATAAAATTATATTTTATTAAATATTTTAAATTTATAAATATGAATATAAAAATTTATAAAGAAAATAATTATTAAATATATGTTAAACATATTAAATAAATAAATAACTTATAAATAAGTTAGAATAAGTAAAATAAAATAAAAAATGTATAGTCTTTCAGTCATTAAGACTGAAATTGTGCTTTATTAATTTTTTCTCTCCCCCATTATTCCTCATAGGGTTATTGAGATAACCCTCATAGGGTTATCTGTTACACATCAGGCACTGTTCTAGGTGTTAGGTTTACATTGGTGAACAAAGAGAGAATTTTTCCATATTTGCTTATTTTTTAATTTAATTTTTTTAAACTAATCTTTACAGCCAATGTGGGACTCAAACCCACAACCTCAAGATCAAGAGTCACATACTTTACTGACTGAGCAAGCCAGGCTTGCCCATATTTGCTAATTTCTTAAACTGGCCTGGTAGTTTTTTTTTTTTTTTCAAGTTCTAAAATTCTTGATGTCTGCTCTTTGATTCCCACAATTAATAACATATTTGTTGGTGGAATTTCCTAAAATAGTTTTGTAGTTTTATCATGAAATAAAATTTATAACTAAATAAAATTACTTTTTATTTTTTCTTAGCAGTGAAGGACCATCTTACTTCATTAAATCATGTCCTATTGTGCTCAGATTGCCATAACAATATACCATTGATTGAGCAGCTTGAACTGTAGAAATTTATTTTCTTATAGTTTCGAGGCTGGAGGTCCCAGATCAGTCTGGCAGAGTCAGTTTCTGGTGAGGTCTCTCTTTCTGGCTTGGAGATAGCCACCTTCTTACTGTGTCCTTGCATGGTAGAGACTAAGCAAACTTTGGTGTATCTTCTTATAAGGATGCTAATCCCATTGGACCAGGGCCCCACCTTCATGACCTCATCTAATTACTTCCCAAAGGCCCCATCTTCAAATACTATCACATTAAGAATTAGAACTTCAATATACAAACTTAGAGGAGACGTAAACATTGAGTCCGTAACAAAGGGTTAAACATGATAGTACCCCAAATTAGTAAGTAAAAGAGGGTATGTTTCTGGACAATAACATGTGTCCCCTTGGTGCAAAGGAATAATCAAGAATGAGCAGGACTGTGGCTTATATTGTTTAATAATGTTATATTATTAAACATACTAGATCTCATTTGATGTCTAGTAATTGGAGCAAATTTTAATTCCTCTAACATTTCTGCTGGTGGTATGGCATAGAACTCTTGTATTAGAACTTTCATTTTCCAAAATCCTGATGGTCATGATTTACATTTCCCTAGTGTTTTACACTCGTAGAATACTTCTATGTATATCATTCACAGTAAGCCTGTGAAATAGGTAATACCTCTGTTTTCTATCTCAAGAAAAGCTCATTTAGTATAATATTCATATTTGATAAACAGTCTGAAGTTTAGTTTAGTTATTTAAGTAATCTCTACACCCATTGTGGGTTTTGAATTCATGACCCTGAGATGAAGAGTCCCGAATCATAAGTTCAAAAAAGCTGAGTTGTCTGTCCAGAGTCGCCCAGTGACTAGAAGTAAGGCTTTTGGATTTCTCTCTATATAGGGCTTTTGTCACCACACAGATAGTCTCCTGATGGGAATATTTTCATGCCACATAACTCTATTTACTTCTTATGGTATTTGGTCAGAGAGCCATAGTTCATATGAATGAATGACGAGCTATTTCAGTGGAGCTCTATCGTTGAAGAAAGGTGAGAAGTTCTATTTGAACTGAGGCTAATCAAAACAAAGGCAGCTGTGAAGAGTTAAGTGGAGCTTGGGCATTGGATTCAGACATTAGAACTTCACGACTTTCTAGCTGTCTTCATCTCTGAGCCTCAGTTTCCTCATCTATAAAAATGAGACTATTATAATGTCATCCCCACAGAATTGTAAAGTTTAAATTAATACACTAGCGAATGGGAAGTTTCTAACCCACAGTAGAGGCTCAGTAAATGTCCGTTCCCTTCCTCTTGATCTGTGGAAGGTATTTTTGGTTCTCCAAGCAGGGAGAACTAGTTGGACCAAAACTATATTCTGTAAGGAAAATTTCTTATTTATGTCTAGATTTTTAAAAATTTAAGATTAAAAAGATTCTAATTGAAGTATAATTGATATGTAATATTAAATTAGTTTCAGGTGTACAACATTTCAGTAATTACATACATATTTCAGTAATTACATACATTATGAAATGTTCACCTTGATGTGTATTACCCTATTATTGACTGCATTCCCTGTTTTCATCCTGGTGACTTATTTACTTTATAACTGCACGTTTATGCCTCTTAAACCTCTTCATCCATTTCATCCGTCTCCCCACCCTGCTCCCCTTTGGCAGCCCCCAGTTCTCCATACTTATGAGTCTATTTCTTTCTTGTTGTTTGTTTACAGTTTATGACACCATGGATATACTTGGAGGGTATTATGCTAAATGAATAAGCCAGACCAAGAAAGACAAATACCGTATGATTTTACTTGTATATGTAATATAATAAAAACAACAGATGAACAAAGATAGAAAATTTGTAAGAGCTCCCAGAACATTGTCAGGCAGATCCCTACTCTCCAGGGGATGGTGAAAGCCTCTTCCCCAGCTGATGCAACCAAGGGAAGACCTGAAGATGTTGACATCAGGGGTTCCCAACAAACAGCCCACTGAGATCACTCTATAGTGAGGCTCAGAGTTAATGATCGCTTCAGTGTTTCCAGATAGCTTGATTTTAAAGAGCTTTGTTTACTTATTTTTAGAATGGGGTAGAGGGACAGAGGGAGAGGGAGAGAGAGAATCTTAAGCAGGCTCTGGGCCCAGTGCAGAGCCTGATGCAGGGCTTGATCTCACAACCCTGAGATCATGGTCTGAACCAAAATCAAGAGCCACCCAGGCACCCTTAAGTAGCTTTATTAACATATGATTCACCTACCACACATTTACCCATTAAAGGTACACAGTTTAGGGGCGCCTAGGTGGCTCAGTTGGTTAAACGACTGCCTTTGGCTCAGGTCGTGATCCTGGAGATCCGGGATCGAGCCCCACATCGGGCTCCCCGCTTGGTGGGAAGCCTGCTTCTCCCTCTCTCACTCCCCCTGCTTGTGTTCCCTCTCTAGCTGTATTTCTCTCTATCAAATAAATAATAAAATCTTTTTTTTAAAAAAAGGTACACAGTTTAATGTTTTTTAGTATATATATCCGCAGTTTGTGCAACCATCACTATGATATATTTTTTAATACATTTTAAACATTTCTATCACCCCCTAGAAGAAACTTCATATTCATTAGTAACCATTCCCCATTACCTGTACTTTCTTCTCCCTTCCTCCCAAACCCCCTAATCCATTTTCTCTTTGTATATATTTACCAATTCTGGGCATTTCATATGAATAGAACAGTACCACGTGTGGTGTTTTGTGTGTGTGTGTTTTTTAAAGATTTTATTTATTTATTTATTTGACAGAGAGATCACAAGTAGGCAGAGAGGCGGGCAGAGAGAGAGGGGGAAGCAGGCTGCCTGTCGAACAGAGAGCTCAATGCAGGCCTTGATCCCAGGACCCTGAGATCATGACCTGAGCTGAAGGCAGAGGCTTAACCCACTGAGCCACCCAGGTGCCCCATATGTGGTGTTCTGTGACAGGCTTCTTTTACTTAGAACAATGCTTTTAAGGTTTGTATACCTTGTAATGTGGATCATTCCTTTTTATAACCAAAGAGTATTCTTGTATGGATATATCACATTTTATCATCGTTCATAAGTTGATGGACATTTGAGTTGTTTTCACATTTTGGCTATTATGAGTAATGTTGCTGTAAACATTCTTATACATCTTTTTGTGTGATATTTTCATCTCTCTTGGGTATATACCTTGGTGTTAGTTGGAATTGCCGAACCATTTGGTAACTCTTTGTTTAATATTCTGAGGAACTTCCAAACTGTTTTGTGAAGTGGTTGCATCATTTAACCTTTCACCAGTGACGCATGGGGGTTTTAGTTTCTCCACATTCTTGCCAATATTTATTATTGTTTGTCTGATTGATTGAAGCTCTTCTAGTGATTGTGAAGTGGTATTTCATTGTAGTTTCTGTTTTTATGTTTTGTAATTTAAGTATAGTTAACATACAGTTTTATTAGTTTCTGGGGTACAACATACCGACTCAACAATTCTATACGTTATTTAATGCTTACTTGCCATGATAAATGTAGTCACCATCGGCCTCCCTCAAACATTCTTTTTTTTTTTTTTTTAAGATTTTATTTATTTGACACAGAGAGTGATCACAATTAGGCAGAGAGAGAGGAGGAAGCAGGCTCCCTACGGAGCAGAGAGCCGCATGCGGGCCTCAATCCCAGGACCCTGAGATCACGACCTGAACTGAAGGCAGAGGCTTATCCCACTGAGCCACCCAGGCGCCCTTCCTCAAACATCTTACAACCTTATTGTTTATATTCTCTATGCTGTGCTTTTCATCTTTGTGACTTATTTTACTGGAAATGTATGCCTCTTAATTCCTCTTATTTATTTCACCCATCCACCCACCTGGCAACCATCAGTTCTCTGTATTTAAGAAACTGTTTTTGTTTGTGCGTCCATTTGTTTTGGTTTTAGATGTCAAAAATAAGAGAAATCACATGGCATTTGTCTTGTCTGACTTACTTCATTTAGCATAATACCCTCTGGGTCCATCCACGTTGTCACAAATAGCAAGACCTTATTCCTTTTTTTTTTTTTTTTAAGATTTTATTTATTTGACAGAGAAACACAGCCAGAGAGGGAACACAAGCAGGGGGAGTGAGAGAGGGAGAAGCAGGCTCCCCGCCGAGCAGGAATCCCGATGCGGGGCTTGATCCCCGGTCTCCAGGATCATGACCTGAGCTGAAGGCAGTTGCTCAACCAACTGAGCCACCCAGGCACCCAAGACCTTATTCCTTTTTATGGTTGAGTAATATCCCATTGTATCTGTATATACTATACCTTCTTTATTCATTCATCAGTGGACACTTGGGTTGCTTCTGTATCTTGGCTATTGTAAATAAGTCTGTAGTAAACATAGAGATGCAGGTATCTTTCAGTGTTTTCATTTTTTGGGGGGGAAATACCCGGTAGTGGATTTACTAGATTCTATTTTTAGTTACTGTATTTCTATTTTTAATGTTTTGGGCAACCTCCATCTTGTTTTCCACAGTGGCTGCACCAGTTTATATTTGTACCAACAGTGCACAAAAGGGTTCCCTTTTCCTCACGTCCTTGGCAACACTTGTTAGTTCTTGTCTTCTTGGTACTAGCCATTTTGACTCCTATGAAGTGATATTGTGGTTTTGATTTACATTTCCTTGATGATTATTGATGTTGAGCATCTTTTCATTTATATGTCATCCAACTATTTATATTCTTTCAAAAATGTCTATTCAGATCCTCTTCCCATTTTTAATCAGAAGTTATATTTTTAATCAGAATTTTATAAGTTCTTTATATATTTTAGATACTAAATCCTTAGATACTAACTCCTTATTAGATGGTATCATTTGCAGGTATCTTCTATTCACTAGGTGGTTTTGTTTTGTTGATGGTTTACTTCACTGTGCAGAAGTTTTTATTTTGATGCAGTCATAATAGTTTATTTTTGCTTTTGTTTCCCTTGCCTTGGGAAACCTATCCATAAATATGTTGCTAAGGCCGATGTCAAAGAAATTACTGTGTTATGTTTCTTTCTAAGAGTTTTATGGTTTTACTTGGATATTTAATATACTTTGAATTTGATTTTGTGTGGTGTAAGAAAGTGGTCCAGTTTTGTTCTTTTGTATGTAGCTGTCCAGTTTTCCCAGAACTATTTTTTGAAGCAAAAATCTTTTTTCTTACGTATATTCCTACCTCCTTTGTTGTAATGACCCTAAAGACATGAATTTATTTCTGGGATTTCTGTTTTGCTCTGTTGTCTATTTTTTTTTTTTTGCCAGATTTGATTTCTACAGCTTAGTGGTATATCTTGAAATCTGAGATTCTGATTCCTCCAGCTTTGTTCTTTCTTAAGATTGCTTTCGCTATTCAGGATCTTACGTACTTAACATACAAGTTTTAGGGTTATTTGTTCTAGTTCTGTGAAAAATAATATTGGTGTTTTGATAGGGATTGCATTGAATCTTGGATTGCTTTGGGTAGTATGGACATTATAACCATATTAGTTCTTTTAGTGCATGAGCAAGGTATGTCTTAACGTTTGTGTCATCTCAATTTCTTTCATCAGCATTCTATAATTTTCTGAGTATCAGTCTCTCACCTTCTTGGTTAAGTTTATTCCTAGATATTTTATTCTTTTTGGTGCAATTATAAATGGAATTGTTTTCTTAATTTCTCTTTCTGCTACTTAAGTGTATAGAAATGCAGCTGGTTTCTGGATATTAATTTTGTATTCTGCAACTTTACTGATGTCATTTATTACTTACGGTGGAGTCTTTAGGGTTTTCTATGTGTAGTATCATGTCATCTGTAAATAGTGAGAATTTAACTTCTTCCTTACCAATTTGGATGTCTTTAAATTTTGTTATTGTCTGATTGCTGTGGCTAGGACTAGTACTATGTTGAATTAAAGTGGTGAGAGTGGACATCCTCATCTTGTTCCTAATCTTAGAGGGAAAGCTCTCAGTTCTTCACCATTGAGTATTTTCTCAGCTGCAAGTTTGTTGTATATGGCTTTTACTATATTCAGGTATGTTCCATCTAAATCCATTTTATTGAGTTTTTTTTATCATGAACAGATTTTGAATTTTGTCAAGTGCTTTTTCTGCTTTTGTTGAGCTGTTCATATGGTTTTTATCCTTTGTTTTGTTGATATGGTGTATGTATCATGTTCATTGAATTGCATCCCATAAGTCCCACTTGATTATGGTGAGTGGTTCTTTTAATATATTGTTCAATGTGGCTTGCTGATATTCCTTTGAGAATTTTTGCATCTATGTTTATCAAAGATATGGGCCTGTGAGGTTTTTGTTTGTTTGTTTTGGTTGTGGTTTTTGCTTTGTAGTGTCTCTGGTTTTGGTATTAGGGTGATGCTAGCTTTGTTGAATGTGGCAGTTATCCTTTCCTCTATTTTTGGGAGTAGTTGGAGGAGAATAGGTATTAACTCTTGTTTAAATGTTTGGTGGAATTCACCTGTGAATACATCTAGTCCTGAACTTATATTTATTGGGAGTTTTTTGAATACAGATTCAGTTTCATTACTGGTAACAAGTCGTCTGTACAGATTTTCTACTTCTTCCTGATTCAGTTTTGAAAGTTTATATGTTTCTGTGGATTTTTTCTAGGCACTTTTTTGGCATGTAATTTTTTGTAGTATTTTTGTAGTATTATATACAGTCTGTCCACTCTCTTTTTTTCTGTGTGAATCAGCTAAAGTTGGTTTTTCGTTTGTTTGTTTAAATGTTCGGTTAGCCACTGTATAGTAGTACATCATTAGTTTTTGATATGGTGTTCAATGTGGCTAAAGGTTTATCAGTTTTACATTTTCACAGAACCAGCTCTTGGTTTCATTGATCTTTTCTTTTTTTCTTTGTTTATTATTATTATTATTATTATTATTATTATTATGTCTATATTTCATTTATTTCTGCACTAATCTTATTTCCTTCCTTCTACTTTGGGCCTTGTTTGTTCTTTTTCTAGTTCCTTTAGCTGTATGGTTAGATTATTTATATAACATTTTTCTTGTTTCTTGAGATTGGCTTGTTCTACTCTAACTCTTGCTCTTAGAGTTGCTTTTGCTACATCCCAAAGATTTAGGACTGTTGTGTTTTCATTTTCATTTGCCTCCATTTAAAAACATTTTTTCCTCCTTGATTTCTTTGTTGACCCATTGGTGGTTTTGTAGAATGCTGTTTAAAGCCTTCATATCTTTGTGCTTTTTTCCATTTTTTTTCATTGGGATTTATTTCTGGTTTTGTAATGTTGTATTTGAAAAAGAGGATGTAATTTCAGTCTTCTTAAATGTGTTGAGACTTTAACTTGATCTGTCCTGCAGAATGTTCCGTGTCTGCTTGAAAATAATGTATATTCTGTTGTTTTTGGAAAGAATGTTCTGTATATACCTGTTAAGTTCATTTAGTCTAATGTGTCATTGAAAAGAACTGTTTCCTTACTGATATTCATCCTGGAGTGAGGTTTTAAAGTCCTTTACTCTTACTGTATTACATTTCTCCCTTATATCTATTAATACTTGGTTTATGTATTTACCAGTTCTGCTGTTGGGAGCGCAGATATTGTTATATCCTCTTGTTATACTGACTTGTTAGTCATTATGTAATGCCTTTGTTGGCTTCTTATTGCAGTCTTTGTTTTAAAGTCTGTTTTGTCTGATATAAGTATTTATACCTCAGCTTTTTTTTTTTTTCCCCAATTCCACTTTGTGGAATATCTTTTTCTGTCCTTTCACTTTTAGTCTATATGTGTTTTTAGGTCTAAAGTGAATTTATAGTTTTTGTTTTCAAGTTTGTTTTACCTGAAAGAAATATTGCTACCTTGGCTTTCCTTTCTTTCCTTTCCTTTCTCTTTCCCCTTCTTTCTGCTACTATTTGCATAGAATATCTTTTTCTGTCCTTGCACTTTCAGTCTTTATGTGTCTAGAGGTCTGAAGGTGAGTTTACAGTTTTTGTTCTATTTTGTTTTTTAAAGATTTTATTTATTTATTTGACAGAGAGAAACACAGCTAGAGAGGGAACACAAGCAGGGGGAGTGAGAGAGGGAGAAGCAGGCTTCCCTCGAGCAGGGAGCCCCATGTGGGGCTTGATCCCAGGATTACGGAATCATGACCTGAGCCGAAGGCAGTCGCTTAACTAACTGAGCCACCCAGGTGCCCCTTTGTTTTGTTTTAAAGTCTATTTTCCCTGAAATAAGTATTGCTACCTCAGCTTTTTTTCCCTTTTCTTTTCCCTTCTCTTCTCTTGTTTTCTTTCTCTTTTTTCTTTTCTTTTCTCTTCTCTTTTTATTCCCCTTCTTCCCTCCCTCCTTCCCATTCTTCTGCTTCTATTTGCATAGAATATCTTTTTCTCTCCTTCTCCTTTTAGATTGTATGTGTCTTTATGTCTTGTGAGTCACTTGTTGGCAGCATATAGATGGGTCTTGTTTTTTTCTCATTCTGTCACGCTATGTTTTGATTGGAGCATTTATTCAATTTACATTCAAAGTAATTACTTTTTAAAAAGATTTTATTTATTTATTTGGGAGCAAGAGCACAACAGCGGAGAGACAGAGGGAGAGAGAGAGAAAGAATCTCAAGCAGACTCAGCTGAGCACAGAGCCTGATTTGGGGCTCAGTCTCACGACCCTGAGATCATGACCTGAGCCCAAACCAGAGTTGGACACTTAAGTGATTGAGCTACTCAAGTGGCCCTCATCTAGGATTTTGTTAAGGGTCTCACTGATGTTCTCCACTGTCCTCAAGTCCAGTGAATATCTTTACGGACATTACTTTAAGTTCTCCATCAGGCATATTTCTTTTTTTTTTTTTTTTTTAAAGATTTTATTTATTTGACAGAGAGAAACACAGCCAGAGAGGGAACACAAGCAGGGGGAGTGAGAGAGGGAGAAGCAGGCTTCCCGCTGAGCTGGGAGCCCGATGTGGGACTCGATCCCCGGTCTCCAGGATCATGACCTGAGCTGAAGACAGCCGCTTAACCAACTGAGCCACCCAGGCGCCCCCATCAGGCATATTTCTTATATCCATTTTGTTAAGGTCTCTTGCTGTGGTTTTGTCCTTTTTTTCATTTGGGATATATTCCTCGTTTTCTCATTTTGTCTACCTCTCTGTGTCTGTTTTTGTGTGTTAGGAAAGCCAGCTATGTTTCCTACCCCTGAAAATAATGGCTTTAAGAAGGCTAGGTCCTGTAGTGTTGCTCAGGACCTGGCACTTCAGATGCTGTCTCCTTGGTATATAGCCTGCACCCTGCTCTTGGGGCCTGGCTGCATTTTGCCTTAGTTCATTCACCTGCAGAGGCTCACTTTGCCTGTTGTGGACATCATTTGGTTCCCAGCCAGGGTGAGGCACCCAATTTTAACAAGGCGAGCTCAGGTCTGATTGCAAAACGGGAGCTGCTGCTGCTGTGAGTATTGAGGCCCCACAAAACTCACGGGTTGGATGACATGATGTTGGCAAGATTTTTGCTGGTCTTCTGGGAAAGGGGGCTGAGGCAAAAAGTAACTGAGAAGGGCAGATCCACTGATACACAGGCAATTGGGGTTTGGTGTAGGTAACTTGGGTACTGAATACTGGCCCATGCTGGCTTTTGCAGCCTCCCCCAGGGGGCCTTGTTTTTGTGCTGGGGGGTAAGGGAGGGAGAATGTGCCTGCCAGCACTTTTGTTTCTGGAGAGGTCTTCCTGTGAGCCCTACCCCTCCAGGACTGTATCTGACAAGAGTAAGTAACTATTCCTCTTATGAGCCCCTGGGGTTTTTCCATACTGTTGCTTCTGGGTGATAATATCTACAGCCTCTTTGTCTTGCTGTCTCTTTAAGGGGGAGGACTCAGCTTCTTATCACTTTCCAAGCTTTCCCATACCTGAGCCCACAGATTTTTAAAATTCCATGCTTTAAGTCTCTCTGGTTTTTAGAATTTGCAAAATTCAGCCCCTCTGGCTTTCAGTGCCTAATGTTGGGGAGTTTTGTCTTCCCTATGTAGACTCCCCAGTGAGATAATCTTTCTTGCCCTTTTCCAGGCCAGTGTCTCCCTCCTGACTGTGGATAGTTGTGATCCATTTTGCTCTCCACTGTGTCTCCTCCCTTCCTACCCTCTTTGATGTGTCCTATTCTTTACCTTTAGTTGTGGAGTTTCTTCTGCCATTCTTTGATTCTTTTTTCTAGGTTATTTATGCTGATATGAGTATTATCTAGTTGTATCCATGGGATGATGTGAGGTTAGAGTCCTCTTACTTCACCAATTTCCCAACTTCCTCTCTAATCTTTGATATTTTAATAATTATGTGTCATGGTGTGAACACCTTTGGGTTCATCTTTTTAAGAACTCTGAGCTCCCTAACCTGGATGTTTGTTTCCATCCCCAGGTTATGGATATTTTTAGCTATTACTTCTTCAAATAAATTTTCCATCTTTTTATCTCTCCTTTTTCCAGGACTTCTATAATGCAAATATTTGTTCAGTTGATGTTATTGAAGAGATCCCTTAATCTATCCTGCGTTTTTGAAGTTCTTCTTTCTTTTTTCTCTTTGTTTTGCGTGCCCTCCATTACCCTATCTCCCAGATTGTTGATCTGTTCTCTATTCTCTGATCCAGTGTTGATTCTCTCTAGTGTTTTTTTCCATCTCATTTATTGTATTCTTCAACTCTGATTGGTTCTTTTTTTGTATTTTCTCTCTCTCTCTTTTTTAAAGATTTTATTTATTATTTGACACAGAGAGAGAGAGAGAGAGAGAGAGAGATCACAAGTAGGCAGAGAGGCAGGCAGAGAAAGAGGGGGAAGCAGGCTCCCTGCTCAGCAGAGAGCCCGATGTGGGACTCGATCCCAAGACCCTGAGATCATGATCTGAGCTGAAGGCAGAGGCTCAAACCTCTGAGCCACCCAGGCGCCCCTATATTCTATCTCTTTGTTGAAGGTGTCACTGAGTTCGTCCACTGTTCAATCTGATGGGCATGTTTATGTCAGTATTTTGAACAGTTTATCAGGTGGATTATTAACCCTCCTTTCATTTAGTTTTTTTTCTATAGTTTTATCTTTTATCTTTTTTATTTTGACACATATTCTTCCATCTCCTAATTTTGCTTGGCTGTCTGTGATTATTTCTATGAATTAGGGAGAACAGCTACTTCTCTTAAACTCAAAGGAATGGCCTTACGTAGGGATGTCCCTTCTGTTGTCTGTGTGTACCTGGTGACTTTGGCTGGCTGGAGGTCCCGGCGCACCCTGCTGGGGCTGCCCTGATGGGGTGGGCAGAGCAGAGGTTGGTGCCGGGCAGGGTATTCCTGGGGCTCTGGTGGCAGAGGGCACGCTGGCCGGACGGCGACAGCTGACGTGGGTGTGGCTCAGGGCTCTTTGCATTGAGGGCATCTCGGCAGGACTGGTAGAGCTGAAGTGGGTGCAAGGCAGGGTGTCCCAGTGCTCTCAGCACAGAGTGCGCCCTGTCAGGAGAGCGAAACTGAAGTGGGTGCAAAGCAGGATGCCCCCAGGTACTCTGTTCAGGCGGTTCCCTGGTTGAGCGGCTGAAGCTGAGGTGGATGCAGGCCTGGGGGTTCCTTGCACTGTGCTGGGGAGCCCCTGGCAAGTCATCCCGAGCCAGTGTGGTCTGGGTTGTGATGTTCTAGAGCCCTTTGGCCTGTGTCACTTTGCCGAGGTGGCTGGAGCCGTAGTGAGTGTGGACCAGAGTGTCCTGGTGGGCAGCACACCGAGCCTGCCTTGGTGGGACTGGTGTGGGCCAGGGGCCCCAGGCTTACTGAGGAGATAGGCTGGCGAGGCAGTCAGACCCTGCTTCCATCCGTGCTCTCAAGGTGGAGCGGGAATGTGAGCCCTGCAGCTTGCCAGCCCTTCTGATTCAGAGTTCCAACAGCTGCCTCATAGTTTGACGGGATTCTAACGGCAGTTCCTTTGTATTCTAGTTACCCCTTTAACCTTTAACTTAAACTGTGGCTTTTTTTCCGTGCCTCTGGGCAGATGAATCTGCTCGTTGGTCCTCAGTAGTGAGTCCCTTCCCTCTGTAGTTCAGAACATCAGGAATGAAGATTCTCTTTTTTTACTGTGTGTGTCTGTCTCTGTTGCTGTTTCTCTGTGTGGTCTCTCCATCTTTTGTTGTGCGGAAGCTGTTCAGCCAGCCCTCCGTTTTTATTCAGGAGTAACTGCTCTATAAAGAGGTACAGATTTAGTGTATCTGGGGGAGGAGGTACAGTTAGGGTCTTTCATCGCCATCTTGAACTGGAATCTTGCAAAAAAAGTTTTTAATTCTGATGAAGTTTGATTTATCTATTTATTTTCTTGTTTATGCTTTTATTTTTTTGGTGATTCTGTGGACAATTAGCAAGGACTTAGGAACTAAGAAAATGAGTAGTTGATTTGTAGATTTTCAGTTTACTTTTGAAATTACTTGAGTAAGAGATTTTTTTTGTTTTTTGTTTTTTGTTTGTTTTTTTAAAGATTTTATTTATTTGACAGAGAGAAACACAGCAAGAGAGGGAACACACGCAGGGGGAGTGAGAGAGGGTAAAGCAGGCTTCCCGCCGAGCAGGGAGCCCGAAGAGGGGAGGGACTCGATCCCGGGTCTCCAGGACCATGATCTGAGCCGAAGGCAGTCCCTCAACCAACTGAGCCACCCAGGTGCCCCTAAGAGATGTTTTAAGGGGATCATTGTCAGTGAATCACAAAATTTTGAAAAGATGTTTGAGAAAAGAGCCAAGATGAAACGAGAACAGTAGCATATTACGGTGTGTTTGATAAAATTGTATTCTTACCCCCTTGCTGTACCGAGAAGCTCACTGACAGCTACCTGTCAGTGTTTGCAGGTGGTGAAGGTATGAAATCATGTGCTGTTTTCTGTCCATATTTAATTTTATTTCAGAGCCAAACACAAAGGACAAGATGGCCTCTTCTTGGGTCACTAGGTTTTGCCAGAGCACCTATAGGGGATTGGATTTCTTGTCATCCCAGAATTCCTGGAACTGAGCCTTAATTCAAAGCATTCTCTAGTAAATTATATTTAAGACAATGGCATCATAGAGCCCTATTCCCATTTGAAGTGTGACTCTTGTCTCAACAGGCTGTCACATGTCATCCAGCATCTACATAGTCGCCTTCAGTGACAAGATACTCAGTATTTCTCAGGGGTCCCATTTTCGTCTGACAGTGTTCTTATGAGGATTAAAATGTATAGAGAAGTTAGTATAGTGTTCAGAAATACATGATAGATCTTACTGTTTCTGTTGAAAAGTTTTTCCTTTTTTTGAGTTAAAATCTCTCTTCCTGTTGCTAATCTCATTTAATCCTACCTCTTATCTCTTATGACCCCATAGAACAGTTCTTTCAAACGATAGCCTTCATATGTTAATTGTTATATAAGCTAAATAGTCACAGTTCTTTTGATCTTTTCTTCTGTGACCTTTTTTTTTTTTTTTAATAATTGTCTCTACTTGCTTGTTAGTGGTGACCCTGGTTCCCAAACTTGTCTGCACATCAAAATTGTCTGAGGGACTTTTACTAAGTACCAATAATATCTGAACTTGTAGCTCTGGTATGGGACACAAATGTACATTTTTAAAGAACACCCCAGTTGATTCTGACCTATGCAGTTTGGAACCTGCAGCTCTATAACCTGCTGAGAGATAAATCACAGCGTTAAGTGTTAGGGAGAAGAGGCTGTGACTTGCGAACCTGGTCCCATAAATCAGGGTTTCTCAACTGCTGCACTATTTTTTTTTTAAAGATTTTATTTACTTGTTTGACTGAGAGAGAGATCACAAGTAGGCAGAGAGGCAGGCAGAGAGGGAGGGGGAAGCAGGCTCCCTGCTGAGCAGAGAGCCCGAGGTGGGACTCGATCCCAAGACCTTGAGTTCATGACCTGTGCCAAAGGCAGAGGCTTTAACCCACTGAGCCACCCAGGCGCCCCTCAGCTGCTGCACTATTGATATTTTGGGCCAGATGCTTATTTGTTGAGGGGGATTCTCCTTTGCATTTTTAAGATTTTAGTAGCATTCCAAGCCTCTAAATGCCAATAGTCTATTCCTTTCCACCCCCTAAGTGTGACAAGCAAAAATGTCTCCAGATGTTACCTCATGTCTTTGAGGGGAGAAAATCACCCCAAGTTAAGAGCCACTGCCAAAGCCAGAGCCAAAGAATAGAAAAATCCTAGTTTTGGTAGCTGGATAATAGCTAAAAGCAGCTGTCAATACTTCTTTCTCTCATAAATTGATGTTATAAGTGACTCATCATAAAATTGGGGGACTGAGTTAGATCTGGTTTATTTTAAATATATCAACCATATTTCAGTTTTTCTAATTTTCTTATATATAGTAGATTATGCATATAATATGCCATTAATCCTGAGAAACTGTGGTCTTCTTTAAACCTTCCTGTAAAGTATTAATAGCCCTATCAATTTGATACATCCTCCAATAGCAGGAAGAGAATCCTCCATTTAGGGCTTTGAGTGCTTGTTTATTCTGATATATTGTTACTGATATTTACCCTTCTATGTATATGCCACCTTCCTTCCATCCCCTCCCCAGAGCGCTCAGGCACTTGCTCTGTTAAAGTCCGATGTCGACCGCCTCCCCAAAGAGAAACCGAGGACGCTCAGGATAATGCAAATCGCACAGCGAGGTTTATTTCTAGCTAGCTAGGGTCCAAGCATCTCCCTGGCACTAACAGCTCTAGAAGAAGTATATACTTCAGGACCAGCATCCTTGAGCACATGAGCTGTTGGCTGTCTAAACTAGGTCTGTATTCAACTTTGTCTTGCAGTGAGAGCTTATAAGAAAATTGTTGAATTGAGACACATGCTGGAAATTGCTGAGAGCAACTATAAACACCTGGGAGGGATAACAGGCGAAGATCTAAAGCAGAAGAAAGACCAGCTTGAGACTGAAAAGTAATGTCCTCAAAACTCTAATGGTTTGTTTTAGTACCTTTCTAAATGCTGTGTGAAGGTTTGTTGACGAACAACTTGTTTTTGCATCCTTAGCAAAGAATGTAAGGTTCTATTCAGTTTTTCTCTTAAGACCCTACATGGAGAAGGTGTTAAGATCATTTTTAGTTGTGGTAAAATATACATAACATGAAATGTACCATCTTAACCATTTTTGATTGTACATTTCAGTAGTGTTAAGTACTTCTACACTTTTGTACAACCAATCTCTTGAACTCTTTTCATCTTGTAAAACTGCAACTCTATATAAGACTTTAAAAAAAATATTTATTTATTTTAGAGAGCATGAGGAGAGGGAGAGGGAGAATCGCAAGCAGATTCCCCCTAAGTGTGGAGCCAACATGGGGCTTAATCCCAGGATCCTGAGATCATGATCTGAGCTGATATCAAGTCAGATGCTCAACTGACTAAGCCACCCAGGCACCCCAGGACTTTTTTTTTTTTTTTTTTTTGAGATCACAGCTTCTTTGAGCTTTTCAACCAACGGTCTCAAACCATTCCTATCCAGTTGGACTGGAAGGGTGGGAGGTGGAGCCCAAATTCGAGCCTGAGTCTGTTTGACTCCAAGCCTGTTATCTAAGATGATTATGATTTGGAACTTTGAACTCTAATAAAAGCATTTCACTGTGAAATGGTTATACTATTGATGTGATTATGAACAGATTTTTTTTTTTTCCAAATCGCTTTGCCTTTGAGCCAGAATGTACTTTCATGTCAGCTAAAACTAAACTGTGTCTTCTAAGTGAGCTTTAATACTTCTCTAGCATTGGTTCTCCACTTTGTGTTGAGTACATCTTAAGACTTTTATTCTTTAGGTACAGACTCTTGCTTTTAGGTCCAATTGTCAAGAAAAACTGGGTAAGTATTGAGGGATGTCCTCTCGATTTTGTCGTTATCTGTTAGTTAGTGTCAAAGTACAACAATGCATGGTTGTATTACTCTGTCCTTGGGATTATTTCCCCTTATTTGCTGAATTGTAGGCTTCCACAGTGGGCATTCTTCTTCCCTTTTCCCAGTTTTAATCCCACACACTTCCATACCAGAGCTACTGCTGAATGCTCTTAGATCCCCCTCCTGGGAACCTGACATCCTACCCAGACTGCCTTGGGTATTCTGTTCTCCTCACCCTCCAGCAATAAGGCAAAAGAACACCCTGGTTCAAGTCACATCATCTCTTGTCTGGATTTATTTTAGCATCTTCTTGATATGTTTCCCGGCTTCCTTTCCCTGCCCCCTAATTCCCAGTCTTCATCCCTGCAGGCTGTTCACAACAGTGTCCAGAATAATCATGTTAAAACCCAGGTACAGTAAATCTCACACACCTTGGACTGAAAGAAGCCAGACACACAAAAAGATGTAATATGCAGTTTCGTTCATAAGCACGGGCAAAACTAGCCTAACATGATAGAGATTCAGAATGTGGTTCCTGTGGGAAATGAAGGTTGCGTGGGAGGGGCATCGGGGACCTTTCTGAGGTAATGGAAATGTTCTAGATTTTGGTTGTGGTGGTGATTACAGGCTTTATACATTAATCAGAACTCATGTTCAGTTGATATTTGTGTATTTTACTCATAGTAACTTGTAGATCATCCAAAAAATACAGAAGCAAAAGAAAACAAATCTCTCTCAGTCAGATCATGCTGTTTCTCTGCTCAGACTCACCCGTGGCTTCCCACTTCACTGAGAATGAGAGTCTGGGTCCATGCTATGACTTCTAAGGCCCTGCTTTTTCTGGCTCCCTTTTGCCTCTCCAACCTACTACTCTCCCTTTAAACTAGTGCAGCCACATTGGCTTCTGCTTCTCTTTAAGTTCACCAGGCACACTTCTGCCTTAGGGTCTTTACCTCTGCTCTTTTCTGGAATGCTCCTCCCCCAGATGTCTGCTTGGTTATGTCTTTTACTTCCTTTAGGCCTCAGTAAGGCCTTCCCCGGCTTGACTGTGTATGAAGTGTTAGTCCTCTGCTTGACCAGATTTGATATCAATCTTTTTTGCTTTATTTTTTTTTTTCTCCCTTAGCATTTTTCACCTTCCCCATTCCATATGTTTGTTTTTTTGTTGTCTTTCTTTGTCCACGGTTCAGGTAAGCCCTGGGAGGGCATGTGGGCCTGTTTTGTTCCCTGCTATATTGCTGGTATCTAGACTTCCTGTTCAGATTTGTCAAGTAAATTGTTTGTTTAAAAATTTGCATTACATGTAATGCCTGGATGCTTTTCAGTACAGCCAGAAATATTGTTAGTTGATACTGGAGATTGAGAACAACTTTTTTTTTTTTTTTTTTTGGACAGGACTATCAAGGAGCTGCAGGACCAGCTGGAGTATGAACGGCTTCGTAGAGAAAAGTTAGAAGGCCAGCTGGATGAGTATCATGCAGAGGTGGATCAGCTCACGAAGACACTGGAAAGGATTCAGGTCCCCAACTTTGCTGTGGTTGGTGTCCTCCTAAACACATTTCTCTCTCACAAGAAGTAGTATAGAAGAGTAGCTAAGAGCATAAGCTTTGGACTAGCACTCTTTGGTTTGGTTCTTGGCCACAATCTCCTTTAGGTTGGACAAATCATTTAACCTCTCAGCCATAGTTTTAAACTGGAGATAATGATTTATACTTTGTAAAGTGTTGTAAAGACTAAAGGAATATATCTCTCTACATAGCTATATCTTTATATTTAAAACCTTTTATGTACACACACCTACATACAGAAATACCCATATATGCACTGGTTAGAGCAGCATCCTCATTCATAAGTGTACAGTGTTACTGAGACATGTAAGGAAAAAAATTTTTTATAAGCAGAGTGATAAGAGTTCTCAGACAGCTAGAGTATGTATATTTTAACATTCTAAGTAGCCACAATAAAGTTGAATGGAGTCCATGTGAGAAAGCTTCAGCTCATCAAAACAAGTTTTTAGTATATGTGCTGCCAAAGTGAGGATATCCTCAAAAGAAGTGTGAAGAGTAGAAAGGAGCCAGAGTGAGGTCGGCATAGCATCCCTTTGTTCAGATTACAGAGTGATGAGAGCTAACACTTGTAACACTTCACCTTTACAGAGTTCTTTCACGTGTTATCATATGTCATTCGATCTGCCCTCATGTAACATGTGAGGAAACCACGGCTCAGAGAGGTTAAGTGACTTGTCAAAATTCACACGGCTAGTAATGGTGGGACCAGTATTCAATTCCAGCTTTTGACCCCAGCCTTAGCCCTTTTCATGATTTCTAGCTAGGATATGAACTTGGAGTTCAGAGTACAGCTGTGAAATACAGAAAGATGCTTTTGCGTGGCAGGAAGGACAACTCTGTAGAAGGAAGCTGAAAAGAAATGAATGTGAGAAACAGATACAAAGAACAAATACCAACAAGCAGGTAGAGTATAGAGAATAGAGTGAAAACAGCAAGAAACCCCCAGTGGTGCTGGTATTCGGGTCACCTTATCTCAGAGTAGACAGGCAGAAAGCACCCTGGGGACACTCTGTGACCCTCACTCTCTTCTGTGAGTGAAGACAGCCATGATGTGGCCCTTGGGGAAGCTCATGTGACCCGGTGTAGGGATTTCCTTCCGGAGGGACATGTGTTCTTCAGTCATCACAGGTGAGTTAATTCTGTTCTAGACCCCTATCACCTTGAACCTGATTAATAAAAAAAATTTCCTGGATCCTTGTATTTTGCACAAACTTATCATTAGTCTCTTTCATAGCCACCTTTAAAATATTAAAGCAGACTATGTGCTTGTTGTAAAATGTTAAGAGCAGGGCAGTCATTCCTTCCCACACCAAGTCCCGTCTCCAGAGGAAGCTATGGGGAATGGTTTGGTAGGCCTCATGTTCTACAACGTTCGATTCATTTACAAACATGTATGTGTATTTCTCTGCATGCACAAATTCAAATGCTTTCGCGGAATTTTGGTATCTCACCAGTCCTTAATTTCCCAAGAGATGTAATTACTTATAATAATTAACCCATTTTTTTCATTTTTCGGTGCTCTCCTTGTACCACCCTTCGCCCCCGCGGGAACTGTGTTGTACAGCGAGGCCAGCCCGCGCAGTCACAGGCTGTCGGCTAGAGGACTAGGGGACACTGACCTTCCGTTAACGACCATGGACAGTCCCAACCTGGTTGTTGCCTCGTCACCGTGGGGCAGGCACTCTGCCGACCCGCTACCACGACAGGAACGTGTGTCGATGTGGCTTGCTCCTACATCCTTCTGAGATTACCCAAGCCTCACCTTCTTTTGAGTCATTGCACCTTGCTTTGTCTGCCTAGAAAACTTCTGCTTTTTAGTGGCTGTTTAAAATAGTTTCTTACGCTGAAGTGCCTGTCTTCAGGGTTGGGTTTGAGTCCATATTTTGCAGCACATCCTCCCTCAAAACTTCGCTTTCTATCAACAGTGTGTAGGTTTTCAGGAGAGCTGACTCGAGGGCTCCATCCTCTGGGCCCATTTTTCGTAGCCTTGCTTGAGGCTAATTGAATTTTTGTAAATCAGCAAATGTCACCGACCTCTAATGGCATCAGCAGTCCTGGCACAGCTTTTCTGCAAAAGCTTCTGAGTCTCAATTTCATCTTTAAAAAGGGGAAAACGCCTACCTCATGAGATTGTATTGATGTTGAATGAAATACTGTATGGAAATACTGAGATATTTTCTATCTAGTAGTATTCACAGTAGTCTATTCCCCCTACTGCATATCCTTTTCTCTTTTTCCCCACCCTTTTATGTATTCGAACTGAATAAACCTTGTCAGTAGATAAAGAAATGTGTAGAGCCCAGTGCTTCTGAGAGTAGGAGGAGTTAGTTTATTTGGGAGTCTAAATATATAAAGTAGAAATAAAATGAACTTTCCATTCCGTGCTCATTTCTATAGATTCTTCAAGAAATTCTGCCTCAATCTCCTGCCACCTACTGGTCAGAACCAAATGATTGCATCCAGCTGTACCTTAGGAACCCCCCACCCCCCACCCCGCCCCCCAACAATCTGTTAATAGTATAATTTCTATCCAGGAAACAATTCCTCAGGATACTCTTAGAATAGTGACATATATAATTCACTTAACCAGTTTTGATGATAACTAT
The DNA here is from genome assembly GCA_004023965.1 of Spilogale gracilis. Taxonomy (NCBI): domain Eukaryota; kingdom Metazoa; phylum Chordata; class Mammalia; order Carnivora; family Mephitidae; genus Spilogale; species Spilogale gracilis. The sequence continues at coordinate 105,508 of PITA01004246.1, forward strand.
TACTGTTTTGGTAACAGTAACTATTTTGATAGCCCAAGGGTGTGGGCAGAACAGTTTTGGGAATACTAAGTCCTGGGGTAGGCCCTGCACAGGGTCCTGTGCCTCATGCTGTTCTCAGAGCCCCTGCATTCAGCTCCGTCCTGATCAGCTGGGTGCAGGAGGAATTATTCATAGATGTTTAACATCCAGTGCACGAGCCCTCTGTGCTGGGTCCTGAGAACACGGTGATGGATGAGAAGTATTTGGAAACAGTGCGACGCAGAGTAGGCAGTGGAAGGATGTTGTGTGAACACAGAGGAGGGAATGGAGGAACCAAGAAACGTGATTCCTAGCACTGCAGGGCTTGCAACGAACCCAGAGGAGGACTTCCTAACAGTGCCCAAGTCAGTTAGTGGTATATTAAAAAGTGCTAGGCCAAGTTAAAAGCAGAATGCACTAGGCATTCTCTTTTGGGGATCTACTGAGTAGAGACAGGACTGGTTGATCCCTCTAGGTGTCCCCTAGTCTGTGAGTCAGCACAGAGTGTACTGGGCCTTCAGATTGGAGAATTTATTTACACAAAATCATAATAGAAATTTAATCTAGAGTTAAATGTATTAGTATGGCTCAATTTTTTTTTCTGGTGGAAAAATGAAATTGTGTCTAGTGTAGTTACCTCATTTGGCCTCTTTTCCTTTTTTGTAGGAAGATGACTCTTCTCGTGAGTCAAGCAAAGAGAAGAGGCGAATTAAGAAAAAGGTGTCTTCTGGGGGAGTTTTTGTGAGAAGGTACTAATCAGTGAAAAAACTTAATTTTTCTCTTTTAAACTGATATAAATGTAAATCTATACCAATTCTCAGTTCGTCTTATGTACTGTTCCAATTCTGAAGGCAGAAATGTTATATATCGAAGGAATTGCTAAAATTACATGCACTCAGCTGGACTCCCCCTCCCAGAATATTTTTTATATATTTATATAGGCAAGACCCTACATTTATGAATAATTAATCTTGCAAGTATTAACACAAACTTTATAAGGTAGTACAGTCTAGTAATTGGAAGAAATGTAGACATTAAAAATTATCTTTTACTTTCTAGAGAATATTATTTTCTAACTTTTCAAATGACTTAGAAAGCATCTGGAGTTGGGAGAAATGCAAAATAAGATGAGTAAAAGGGACTCTTCACAGTAACAACCAAATGTCTCAAGAAAGTTTTATATAAAATAAAACTTTGCTCTTGTGAAAGAAAAAAAAACCATAATGTGTTTGCTAAAAATACTGATTTACATAATGTTTTAGAATTCAACCCATTGTTCTGTCTTGCAAGCTTAATAAGAAAGCAATATAAAAATGAGGTCGACTGGATAGGATAATAGCCCATGGCTTTATTACTCTCTTCCATCCCCCACCCCAGACGTTGCAACCAAAAAACAAAGGCAGCATTTCATTTCAGTTTTGACTCCACGCCCTCCTTTCTAATTCTACCCACTTCCTCCTCGAAGCAGGCAATTTGTGACTGACAGGGGCGGTTGTCTAGATCTGCCTCCCTGTGAAGGGCAGCAGCCTTCTCACCACACTCCAGACTGCCCACCCTCTAGGCCCTGGCACGCACTTTCCGGGGATGCTTAAAAGCCATTCTGACACCATATCGGGACCACTTTGCCCGGATGCGAGAGTGTTTGCATGAGAGATCAGTTCAGGCTGGGCAGGGGTCTGTAAACAGGTTTTAAAAATTGCCTTATCAATCCTTTTTGACAATCTTTACAGTCATTATTGTTAGTTTCTCTGTGGTTTGCAAGAGGCCGTCAATCTATAATAAAACATTTGGTACTTACTATGAGTGAGATCTGTGCCAAGTCCTTTCCACATATTATCTTGTCATTCCCACCACAGCAGCAGGAGATAGGTATGGTTTACAGATGGGATTTGCCCAGAATCACACAGCACAGTGGAGCCAGGCTTCTAACCTTAGGGGAGTAAGTTCAGAATCTGCATTCTTAACCCAGTTTCTCACTTTCTGGGACTACTCACAGCCTTCCTTCCAGCCTGGTGACCCTGAAGCGAATCCAGACCACATATCCAGTCTCTCTACCAGTGCGGTAGGAAATAACTAGAAGGGCTGTCATAGAAGTGTGCACCCTTGAAGGAGGTTCCCTGGTTGTCCCCAGTACCTGTTCTCCCTTTTTTCCAGTGTTTACCTGGGTTTGTGGCTGCTCAGGATAAAGGCTGACTTCCCAGTCTTCCTTGCAGCTAAGACACCAAGTTGTGGTCAATACAGTGTGAGCAAAAACTGTGTGGTGTATATAACCTCAGGGTCATGACCTTAAAGGGAAGGGGCTTGCCCACATCTTGTCCCTTTCTGCTTCTGGAATGTGGATATGGTGGTAAGTCATTGGACCTTGTGAATGAGGGCAACACCAGAGATGTCAGAAGAAGATAAAAAGGATCCTGTGCCTGGATACTGTGGAGCTGACAGACTAGCGTGGGAATGCTTATACCTAGACGGTGGGTAAGTGAGAACTTAAACTTCTTTGTTACTTAAACTAACATCATTATTTTGGGTCTTAATGTAGCCGCTGAATCAGAATTGTAATACAGCCCTGAAATTATGTATTTAATCATAAATCACATATATGTATTATTGTCCTGTTATGTGTGGTGTTTTCCACCACAATCAAGTCGTGGATTTTCTGGACACCATCTGGGTGTTCAACAATTCAGTTCTGACACTAACTTCCAGACTTAGCGTTGGATCCACAGGTTAAGATCTCAGTCCCACAAGAATGTCGCCACTTCAGACACCCTTTTGCAAGTCCCAGGTGGTCACTGGTACTTCTGATTAATCAGCAGCTCAGGAAACCCTGGTTCCACAGTTGGTTGCAATGACCAGTGTAAGAGAAAGGATACATCTTAGGAACAGCCATACGGAGATGTGCAGGGCAAGGTATGGAGTAAAGGTGCATGGGGCTTCCATGACCTCCTTCCATGTGCCACCTTCCCAGCACCCTGATGTGTGCAGTGGATTGGCCAGTGGGAACTGAACTCAACCTTCGGCTTCTCTCCTGTCTTCTCCCTTTCCCAGAGGTTGAGCTGGGAGGTCAGGGAGGTGGCAAGTTCCAATGCATAATCACGCCTTGGTCTAGTTGGCAACCAGTCCCCATTCTGAAGTTATAGAAGGGCATCCAGCCGCCTGTCCTCTCAGCGTACAGAATACACACTTAACTAAATTCAGGAAATCTGGAGGACTTTAGGAGCTTTGTGCCAAGAAAACAGAAGCTTGTAATTATCCTTATCAGGAAAGTGCAAGGGTTTTAAGAGATCTGTGACAGGAACTGAAGAAAAAGATTAGATAGATAGATTATGCCACATTATAGTTAACAAAACACATTAACAAAACACAAAAACTGAAGTGAAAAAGATGTTAGAGCAACGTTAAGTAGAATTGTTTTTCCCATGCCTTAGATTGTCTGCCCATCTCTCAGGATAGAGGCCTCAGCCTGTAGGGGACGAGAGCGCCAGGTGAGACAGCGCCTGGCATTTCAACACCGGTGGCTTGTCCGTTGTGCAGCCTTGGCAAGCGCAGTCGTGGGAAGTTACAACTGGGGACCTTGACTTCATTGAGCTGGTTTTCTCAGCTGTAAAACAAGGATAACACCACCTAAGAGGGCTGCTTTGGGGAAAAAAAAGGTGAGTTGATATATATTATTTATCATGTTCCTTCTTGTATAGTCAGTGGCAGCTATTATTTAGCACAACAACAATCATTAAGTTCAGCGTTGGTGACCATTGCTTTTTCCATTGCACAGGTTTTTCTTTATATTAAAAAAACACTGTATGCTTTTAAACAGTCATGTATCTAAATTCTTGAAGACTGACAAAACAGGAATTATAAACTGATTTCTTTTTCAAATACGATGAAGGGTTTTTACTCTCTTGACTAGTTCTTATATAACCTTACTTAGTCACCAAACAGAAGTTTACTGTTAAATGAATCATAAAAACAAACGAAAAACCTACCTCTTCATTTTATGTAATAAATTTAAGATGCGTTCCTAAGAAGCAGGGATAAAATGGTTTTTGTGAATCAAAAAATTGAAGTCCATGTAATAATCAGAGCTCAAGACATAGCAACTTCAAGATTTCTTACCAAGTGTCCTACAGTGGCACTAGGGCACACATCATTTTAGAGTTCATTGTTTTAATTAATTTAGTACCAAGAAATCCCATCTCTGTATATGGTAAGTTGCCTTTAAAATCCAAACAAATTTGTTAAAGCAAGATTTTATTTTCTATGAAAATTACATGTGCAGTAGTTACCCAGGAAGCTGAATATAATAAATATGTAGGCTTGGGAGTAGTTTTTAAATTTGCAGCAGACATCAAAGAAATCCTATATGATACACATGTGTTCAAGCAAACACAAGAAAACTCTTGATCAGTTTCTATGAACTATAGAAAGGATAAACACAAAAAGCCTCTTTATCTCAAATCTTTCAGGTTTTTAATGACAGCTTTTCAATGTAATAAAGACATACACAAAACACAAACTCAAAGCATATCTTCCCATTTAAAAATATTTTTTAGTCCGTATGTACTCTGAATTATCTTGCTGCATTGCTGCAACTTCCACGTTCAGAAGAAATGTATGCTGGCGTAGTGTTCTAAGTCCACAGCAGTTGCAGTATAATATTGTAGTTTCTCAACTATTTCCAGATTCTGTAAAATCCCAGTGCTATTGCCAGGCAAGTAAACACTGAGGCTGTGAAAAGATACCATGTTATGGGTCACGCATTTGATACTATTTGGCAGAGACAGACACAACAATGTCATCTTCAAATTAAACTAGGAACACAAAACAAAGGAAATCCCACCAATTTTTGACTTTAGGGGTTTTATTCCCAGAAAATTATGCTCAGGATAAAGTACATCTTTTAGGGCAGGATAAATACCTATTTTTTTTTTTTTGAAGATTTTATTTATTTGACAGAGAGAACCACAGCCAGAGAGGGAACACAAGCAGGGGGAGTGAGAGAGGCAGGCTTCCTGCCGAGCAGGGAGCCTGATGTGGGGCTCTATCCCCGGTCTCCGGGATCATGACCTGAGCCGAAGGCAGTCACTTAACCAACTGAGCCACCCAGGCGCCCCTAAATACCTATTTTTAAAAGCTTCCTATACTTTAAACCAGAACAAGAGCGACAGTTTACAAATTATGTCAGAATCTATAATCAGTGCTTCAAGTCATTAACAATGACTATTTTACATAATTATTATGAAATCTAATTTTAGATCTTAGAAGTGAGAAAACCGTATCTGTATTTAAAAATGATGTAGTTAAGCTAATAAAAGAGACATCCGTATCATCTACGAGAAGAAAACTTTGTCTTTTCAGTACATTTAAAAACAAGTTCATCATTATAAAAAAATTATACATGAAATTTTAATGAGAATCTTCTAAAAAACTGCAGTTAGAAGGAAAGGCTTTTAAAGTAGTAATATGCCCACTTGCTCTTATATTCTGGACATTTTGAAACCTTTTTGTTCTCCTTTGTGAAACTGAATCTGGGTGAGGCTTTGAGGGGCTCCCTACTTTTACTTTGTCTAAATAGCCTTGACTTTTAAAATAGAGACCTAGAGAGGAATGGCAAACTTTTTTTAGAAACAGCCTCTCATAGTAAAGTGACTGTAATTTAAACACATAACTACACATTATCCCATTTGATCCTAATGACTAATCGAAATTTCGTTAATGACAAGGTTATTTCCTTATTTTATTTTTTTCATTTCCTTAATTTAAAGAAACAGGATTAGGTCTAAGACACACAGGGAGGCTGGATATTTGAGGAAAAAGAGTTAACACTTAAGTTTCTTGTCCATTACATATTCTGGTCAATTACACATTCACCCATTTGATCCTGATACTCTTTACCAAGTTCCACAGCAGTATGGTAAGCAATTATATACATTACCTTATTTAACCACAATTAAAACCATGCAAAATTGGTGATATTACCCCATTGTAGAGATAAGGCAACAAGCCCAAAGTTACAAACTGCTGGCAAGTGGTGGAACAAGGACTTAATATTATGTGTATCTGAGTCCAGAGTTACTTTTTAATCCACTCTATTAATTTTATTTATCCCTTGCCACCTGAAGGACTCAGTCTGATGTCTCATTTCTTGAGCCATAGTGCTATGTATGTGATTATATTCTCTGCTAACCCAGACGGCTGATAAATTTTCTTAGGCTAAAAAATGAACACTTATTTATTGTGAGGAAGGAGGCATTTCATTCCTTTTTAGAATATACAACACAATGGTTACTGTACTGAAGTTTCTGTTGAGAGTGGTTACTCTGTCTCGTTGGTGTTATTTTGCTACCCAGACTGCTGTCACCTTGTTATATTCCGTGGCCAGTCAAGGACACATCCCTACAAAGGATCCCCAGGTGACCATGTACCTGGTACCTCTTTAGTAGTCTGTAATGTGAGCTGGTCTTATCTGTTTGGAACAGAATCTGCTGCATTAACTATATACATCACATAAACGACCATTATCTTACAGCTCGTATCTCCTCTCCATCCCCCATTGCATAAGACTCCCTGCTCTCCACGAGGGGAAAATGACCGCCTGAACAGTCCTTTTGCTAATACCCACTTGCCCCACTCTCTTTTTCACCTCTTTTTTTTTTTTTTTTTTAAGTTGTATTTAAGTAATCTTTGTACCCAAGGTGGGGCTCAAACTCATGACCACAAGATCAAGAGTCACATTGCTCTCTCAACTGAGCCAGCCAGGTGCCCCAAAACCTTACATTTTTAAACCCCAGGACTTCCCCTCTACTGGCTAAATGAGATACTGTCCAATTCATAAATAATTTAATACAGCCCATTAGATGCTCAAGTTTACTCAGTTTTGTTTTTTTTAACAGATCTGGCGGCAGTGCTGCCATCTGAAGCGAACATCTGTTGGCATTTGGGAACGATGAGAAACATAGGTATGGCACCCTGCAAACGTCGAGAGTTCACTGTCTTTCTTGCCATATGAGGGCCTTTGGTAAGTCTCTCGGTTTCAGCTCTGCTTTTTGGGTTCAAGCTACCCATCTAATTGGTGTTCCACTCCAGGTTTAATGAATCAGTCCAGAGTAACAACGGAGGCTCTAATGGAGCACCGGTCCTCAGCGATTGGTTTAGTCTACAGTTCCACACTGGAATCCTTTCCCTGGTCACTGGGGCTTTAGTGGTTTAGTCCTTTCCTCATTCCTGGTCCCCAGTCCCTGAATGAAGTCTGCTGGACCTCACTGAGGTTTGGGAAGTGCAGGTGGTGTGCATGGCCTTCTCTTAGTCTGCAGTGACAGATTTTGGTTACTGCTGGTGTGCTGAGGTGCATGTTTGTCTTGTTTTGTGTAAATAAAGGCCTTATAACTTTTCACAAGCCAAAGAAGACATTTCATTGTCTCAACTCCCCTAAGTTTAGAGGATTTATACCAGAATGCTTTTCTGATTCAGGATTCCCTCTTTTGGCAGATCCCAACTTCCCTGTTTAGGGGTAAAAATAAACGAGGCTATGATCAAGAACTTCTCTGTAATTCTTAAATTATTACAAAACCTGCTGCTAAAAAAATAGCAGCCCAACAAAGATCCTTAGATTCTGTAGCCGAAGTCATCCTTGATAATAGACTAGCTTATTTTTTAGCTAAGGAAAGCAGTGTCTATGCTCTGGTAACCACCTGCTGTGCCTAGATCAACACTTCTGGGGAAGTTGAAATTCAGCTGCAGAAGACCAAAGAACAGGGTTGCTTGGCTTAAAAAGATGATTCACTCCAGAGTCTCTGACTTGTTTGATTTTGACTGGTCCTAATGGGTCTTCCTCCTTTCTCCATCCCCAGGATCTGGTAACCCCTGTCCTTGGCTCAGGATGTCATGTAAGCCTCATGTTGCCTGTCTTTGGGATTTCACGTCAATTTGATTCTTAGTCCAGTTAGAAGAGCTTTGAAGAGTGGAAGACATTCTTTCTTCCTGACAGTTGGCATTAACAGCAGGCTGCTGTAAAGTCACTGGGTACCACTCTCCCCCAGCATTGCTGTGGCAGAGAGTTCCTTGAGAAATCTAACATACAGCCAGCAGAAGGTAAGCTTTCTTATTATGTCTATCTCCTGGAATCTTTGTGGAGTCTAAGTCAAGAGCAAGAGCGGTGAGTACCCTTTTTCTAAATGAAGATGAGTGGGAGAAAATATTTGTGGAGCTAGTGCCTTGGGCTTAGTGACTCTTGGTAAATTTGGTAGAGTACTCCATGGTTACTGATCCATTTCATCCCAGAGACTGTGTTTTCCTGTGTCTTTTATGTCATTTGCCATACACGAGGTAAAGGCTATTGCTAAGGGACATCTTGGAAGCCAAAGCCACAAAACTGGTAGGCATGGGTTTGGCACTTAAAAGCCAGTAGAGTGCTTGCCCATAGCTCAGAGACTCCCAAGCTGGATAAGTTGGTCATGGACGCTTAGATTGACACAGGTCACTTGCCAATTTCCAGAAAACTTCTGTGCAACAAGGTACACTGTAAAACACAGAATCCACAGCATAAACCTCTCAGGTATCAGTGTAGCTCCAAGAGACCCAAGGCTTAGCTCCAAGAAAAACTGGATGGTTTTTTCCTTTTGTCATATTCTGTGTCCTGAGAGAGATTGGCTTTGTGACCACTGAGAATATCCTTTTTGGTCTCCACTATCCAGAGGGTGTACCTTGATGGCCAGTTGAAGAGATGGGTTCTGAGTCTGTCTAGCTATGCCAGCTCTTAGCAGAGTTTCTTATGAGAAGTCCCAGGCCACAGGGACCTTAACTGATCATTAGTGCTAGAAAGTCCTATTCCTAAGTGGTACCTGCCCGGTGTCACAGATTAGTGGGTTTGTGACGGGGAGTCTCATATTTTGGGGGGAGATCAGAGACATAGTTTTCATTGCATTATCCTTACTACCTGCGCAATGAAGGCCTTTGCTTCCTTAGATTAGTTTTGGGAGTAAACTTTTGGATCACAGGGGCTACATTATCTCTACCTTTCTGTTTGCCTCTGATGCCTCTTGTGGCTTTGTTTAAGCCATTTAGTTACTACTAATAGATTTGAGTTACTACTGATCTTTTTTTTTTAAAGATTTTATTTATTTGACAGAGAGAAACACAGCCAGAGAGGGAACACAAGCAGGGGGAGTGAGAGAGGGAGAAGCAGGCTTCCCGCTGAGCAGGGAGCCCGATGTGGGGCTCGATCCCGGGTCTCCGGGATCATGACCTGAGCCGAAGGCAGTCGCTCAACCAACTGAGCCACCCAGGTGCCCCGAGTTACTACTGATGTTATTTGTCAATGCCTAGACAATGGATCCTTTAAAAACGGCTGTATTTTAAAAATACCTATTTTTTAAAGAAAGATTTTGTTTGTTTATTTGACAGAGATCACAAGTAGGCAGATAGCCCGATGTGGGCCTCAATCCCAGGACCCTGAGATCATGACCTGAGCCGAAGGCAGAGGCTTTAACCCACTGAGCCACTCAGGTGCCCTAAAACTATCTATTTTATATGGAGCTCTCAATTGGATTAGTATAATGGCTAGCCTTAGGGACTCCCCGACAAGATGAAAAGAAATCACACTTCAGACAAAAATCAATGTCCATATCCAAGACAAAAGCCCCTTCTTAAAATCCAGCCTCAGGAGCTGTTTTCACTTCCATTTCCCTATAGGATTAACAGAGAACTCTGGCCTAATCTCTAGGTTAAAAGTATACAGGTTGCTCATATAAATGCTGAAAGCCAGAGAAGTAATGTTAACCGTACACCCAAGACTGGCAGTAAGGCTCTCTCTGCTCCTATCTTCCAGGGCTCTGGAATCAGGCTCTGCCAGCTTCAGGCATTCAGCAGTAGATCCTAGACCACCTGCCACAAAAGAATTGTGTTCTCCCTGACAGCAGAAAATCTTTAAAATTAAAAAGCCCTTTTACCTCTACTTTCAGAAGATCCTACCGAACTTAGAGAAGAATTAAAGAGGTTAATGGCTACTCACAGTTCCTTTGGAGAGGAACAATGACCACAATTTCTCCTAGCCCCTCCTACAAATGGTTTGCAAAAGGCTAATACTCAGGGGCTAAGAGAAAAGCCAAGGTTGAACTGTATACCCAGAAAAAAGGCTTTTGTTAAACTGCTTCAGAAAGATTTTACAAAGGTATAAAGTTTGATTCCAGTTTTAGTTAAAAATCTGATATAAAGAAATTTAAACAGGCCAAGTCCCTGGTACTCATCAGGCCATAATCCAGTTCTGTGGGACTTAGTAACAACTGTCTTTGCCTTACAGATCTCCATAAAACTAGAAATGTAACTATAGAAACAAATTAAAGCCCACCTATGCCTCTTAGGATGTCCATAGCTATTATAAAAGATCAGGATATTGAACAAAACTGTCTTTGACCAAAGAAAAAAATGTCAAATCTTAAATAGCAATCTGAAACCTGAAGGAAAAAAAATTGTTTTGCCTTCTTTCACTGTCCCTTCAAATTCTTCGGTCTTTAACACGTAAACACAGCCCACAACTGCCTGTGACTGAAAATTAAAAACACAAACTTCTAAAAGAGGTCTTGTGCCCAGACTCTGGCACCTTTGATAACAAGCAGGTATGTTCTGTCTCCACCTTAGAGAAAACTTGAATAATCTCTCCATACCTTCGGGATGTAAGTTTTCTATCTCCATCATCTCTAGGATAAAAGAGCCATTGTTTGAAATACCAGTGTTAGGGAGAAGTTTTTCATTGGGGTGGGGTCTTTGGAAATCAGGCCTTTAAATGATCTCTAGACAGATACGAGTAAAAACAAAAGTCATAAAGACAGCGTGCAAACAGAAGCCTTCTATTTGTCCATGTATGTTGTAAATGTGAAATACTTTCTCTACCTCTGGATGGTGACACTAAATAAAATTTGTAAAAGAGCTCTATTTTAGTTAGTTTGAAGCCAAGTACTTGTAAGGATTGTGTGTTCCCAAATGTTTTTCAAGTTCACGTAACTATTTAGTATTATTAAAGACACGTCTATTATGCATGTGTTTCCTAAGAGTTAAATATGTTCATGTTCACCTCTTTTGCAAAACTTAGCAGAAAATTGACTATATTGCCTCATGATGTTTTGTGGGTAGTCTGAACATAATTGTTAAGAACAAGTAAATAAACATAAAAAAAGGTTCATATGTAAACTTTTAAATTTCTTCCAAAATCTTTGGTAACCTGAAATTTTAATGTTTTGCAAAGTTAATTAATGAATTAAGATAAATTCATTAAATTATCTACTTCTGTCTCATTACAGAGAAACCAAAGATAAATTTGGATGTTAGAAAATGTTTTGTGCTTTGCTATGGAGCACATTTCTAGAAAATATGAACTGTTCACAACTGTTTGCTATGTAGTTTTCACTAGAAATTAGTTTCTAAGAGTTAAGGATTCTAGTGCATTTAATTACAATGAGAAATAAGGGCAGGGAGAAGAGTATAAGGAATAAAAACTGTGCCCTAAAACTGCAGTATGCAACCAACGTTGGCCTTCTCTGACTTGGTTTCAAGTGACCTCAAAGAGAAATCAAACAGGTAGAAGCAGAAAACCTGTTAAGCAGAAGCAGGTATGCAGTATTTTCAAACAATCAGATATTAGAGAAACTTCCTGTGTTTATGTGGAAATCAATAAACCTTAATTTTAAGGACTGTAACAGATTATACATTGCAGATACAAAAGGGAGGGGGGGTGTATATGTGCTCGTAAGCAGTTCTGAGTAGCTTTTCAGAGCAATATGAAACTGTCTCCCAGGCTATAGTCCTTGGTAAGACAATAAAGGCATTTACTAACCTACTTTGAGGTTGGTTTTCTTTCAGTTGACAAAATACAGTTTTGCTGAACGAAAGGTAAAATTTTTGTCCTAAAGTGAGAGTGGTTATTTAAAGGGGGAAAAACTTAGGACAAAATCTGAATGTAAAAAAATAAAGTTATAGAAGGCTTATGGAACAATAATTTAGAAAAGAATTTTATGTGGGATCAGTACTGGCTAAGAAGATTAGGATGAATTTAAGTAAGTAAATAATTCTCTGGAACTACTGATGCACTCTTAATAAGAAATTGTAAACAAAACTTTCCTTTACCTTTACAGTCATCTGCTGAGAAAACCAGGATTCTGTGTTTGGCTCTCTTTGATGACTTAAGAAAACTGAGTCTTTAAATATTAAAAGAGCTAACAATGTAGCCATTTTCTCTTTGCCTTTGGAATCTTTTACTGTCACTTGGGCTAAATAAATGCATGCTATTTCACAATTAATCAAATGTTCAAACCTTTTAAATATTTCTTATATACTTCCAAAAATCAAATTTTACAGTTTTTAGATCATAATCTAAACTTTAAAAGATTTGGTGAAAATTTGGTATAGTAAATTGTAGCACAAGCATTGTCAAAAGTGACACTAAACCCTGTTAGATTGTGTCTGTATAGACATGTTAATAAAATAAGTGAAACTCCTAAAAATTTGGTATCTTCAAGTGTTGTATATTATAGAAAAAAACTTAAGTTCCTTAAGACCTATAACCACCATCATCTTTAAGTCACTGTTTTACTAATACTAATGCAAATGTCCTCCATGACACTCACGTAAAGTTTCCAATAATCTCAAAATCATAAATCTGAACCAGGTAAGAATTTCTGAACTAGTAAAAAAAACCCTGATTCAAGCAGAACAAGAATGAATAAATCGGACTGAATGGAGAATTATTTTTATGACTTTGAAACACTGCTCACTTTTTTAAATATTTGTTTTTCCAGATTGAAGGAAACTTTTCTTTCTTAAGCTGATCACAGCAATTTGGAACATTTATCTTTTTCTCCCATCCGATCTCTCCAGCACTCAGACACTCAGTGCGTATTCTAAGAATCTATTCCCCTTGTAACTGGACACAATGGGAAAATTGGTTTTAAGATCAAGGCTTTGACTGGAGCATTCTATTTTAAACTCAGATATGACCAGGACTTTGGAAATATCAGCCTGGTAACTATTGCTCACGGAGTTCCCAGCAGCTTTAACCGGTGAGTAAAGATGATCATTTCCTGGCCAGTGTAGGAACCTAGAGAAAAGAAGAATTCACCCAAATCTATAGGTACTGCATGTGAAGTCTGATGGCAAATATTTGAGAGGCTACTGAAAATTTAATCTGGAGATTTCTTCTGAATAGTTCCAGCAAAGCAGCTGTGAAGAGCCTATATGGTCAACTGCTATTCTTGCTGTACTTATGTAAATTAATCAGGCCATGTTCGTTTAAAACCAAACTTATTTTGCAAACTAATTAGTGTCAATTTGGCTGTCTTTGGTAGAAGTGGTGATTACAGAAAGAAAAACACACTTGTGTATTAGAATTTAAAACTGCTCATCAAAAACTAGACTAGATCCAGATTACCTCTAGTTTCCTCCAATGACTAGCTGTAACTCTCTAAACTCGTATTTTCAGTTTTTCTCCTACCCTGCTGACTTGGAATCACTTGAGAACTGTAACTGCCCTTTTCTCCGAAGCCCTGCAAACCAAATAAAAACAGCTTGAGGTAACCTTCAGAAAAATCACACTACTTCACATCTAGACCACCTGCATGCCTGTTGTTCTAGGGGCCACTCAAAAGATCAGAGACATTTGGACTCTAAACAGGAATCTGTCAGACTGTCACTGCCTGCTCCCACTCCAGCTGAGGATATGTCCAGCCGGACATCTAGAAGTCAGCACTGACTACCCTCAGAACTCAGAAAATTTGATCCAATCCTTAACCATTGTTTTCTTTTGTTCTGATAGGAAAAGTACACCTGATTAGTTATCTTATTAAATCACAGGTCTCACTTTGAGAATACACCTGCATCATGGCCTCCTGAAGTGACCTTATAACTGAGCTGATTTACTGACGGTACTAAAAGACTGTTCAACAAGATGGAACAGTTTACCAGGGCTCAACTTTAAATGTGTGAAACTTCAGGGACGTTTCAGAGGGAACTTCAAGTGCCAAGGGCAGGCTGCCCTAAGATGGGCCACTTTGCCCATGAACACTACACTTTGCGTTAAAGGCAATCAAAACCGAGCAGATGTAGGAAAAGTTCCTTACCTCCCCATCAAATGCCCAAGTTTACATTTATAGAAAGGATAGCCTATATCTGGACAGAACTATTAACTGAAATTCCTCTTTAACTAAGATGCTTATTTGTGTAAGAGCAACCTTTATTTTCCAAACAGCTCCTCTCACTTTCCCGCTAATGGCTGTCCTTCCGTTTATATCCTTAGACCTCCTAACCCCCATTCCTAGCTCAGGATGTCATATAAGCCTCACACTGCCTGAGTGTCTTTGGAATTTCATGTGTGTTTTCTCCTGTTAATCTGTCTCATGTCAATCTCTTAGTCCAGCTAGATGGGCACAGGACATTTTTCCTCCCCAATAATACCAGAGAAAAGAACTGCAAAGTAATGGTAACTGAGAGCAGCACTAATGCCTTAAATTTTGAACACATTTTTCAGTTAAGCTGAGACTAATGAAATGGGGTAACTGTTAAACCTCGGCTTAATACCTACTTAACTGCAGTTTCAAACTTTCCCAGAAATGTAGTCTTAACAGTGGGGGGATCTTCTGATGAGTGATAACTGGTCTGCCACATGGGCCCTCTATGCAGAAGGTAATCTGTATGAGGCCCCTTGTTTTTATCCTCATGGGAAAGTGAGCTTGCCTGGAACAATCCATTTCTTTTGCTAGTAGTTTTGCCACACCTTTCTTCCTATAAAAACCTTCCATTCTGTACAATGCATCGAGCTTCCTTCCATTTCCTCTACTTGCTAGATAAGAGGGTGCCCAAACCCTTTAAAAAAAACAAATTAGATCTTCAGATTTACTCCCTGATTTTTGTTTTTTAACAAGATACCAAATTAACTTACCTGCAAGGTAACGAATTGTCTCAAGCTTATTAGACTCCATCAGTGTTTTCAAAGAAGCAATTTCAGTGTCAATTTTATTACTGGTCTCTGAAATAATACTTCTGGTTTTGGTATCCTGCAGAAAATGAGAATGGGATAAATTTCGTCCCTATGTATTATGGACACAAACATTTACATTAGAAACCCTTACTTATAGGCTGTGTATTGCAAAAGTCTTAACCAGGGAAACAGTAAAGGCACAGTAATAGTAAAAAACACAAGAACATTAATTATAAACAAACAAAAAATGTTCTACTTTTGATATGTGGAGATCATTATTTCTTTGCATTATCATATTTTGGATACATGACTACTAAAAGCTTTACAGTGAAAGATTTGAGAGACCTAAAATACATGATAATAAACTAAGAAGGAAAGGAAAAATTTTAGTCATAGAACTATATAAACCTTTTATGTGTATAAAATCCTTGGGACATCACAGTATAAGCTTCTGCACAATTTAAAGAAAAAACTCATCCAGATTTATAATATGAACTAGTAACAGCATTAAAGGGAATGGCAGAAATGCTTTTGTGGGGTAACACCAAATGCTATGTGTATAGGTGCTAAGGAGTAGGCAGAGAGATAAGAAGGCCTATGGAGCTTAGAAATTAGCTCTAAGCGAATTTGATTTCCTTGTTTATCTCTTATCTGGACAAGAAAAGAACAGAATACTTAGACAAATGAGGCCTTCCCTTCTATTTCATTATAATTAAGAAAGAGTGATGTCTTAGGGCACGTGGGTGGCAAAGTTAAACTGCCCCTCTTGGTTTTGGCTCAGGTCGAGATCTCAGGGTCATGAAACTGAGCCCTGCCTGTGGCTCTGAGCTCAGCACAGAGTCTGCTTAAGACTTTCTCTCTCCTGCCCCTCTTTGGCTTGTGCTCTTTCTAAAATAAATCTTAAAAACAACAAAAAAGAGTGATGTCCCTTCTGTTAGAACGTAGACCAAACAGCTTTTAACTTGTAGGCTGAGTCAAAAAGCTGGGTTTTACTCAAGTCATAGAGATTCAACAAGGATCCCAATTTAGGATTAGGAGAAGGTAAACTGTTACAGAGTATGGAGTTTAGAACCCAGGGTCACATTCTGGCTCCAACACTTCTTAGCTATTGATTTTAACCTTGCTGTGCCTCATTTTTCAAACTGGCAAAATGGGAATAAAGAGGGCCTACTTTAGAGGCTGATAACAAGAATTAATAAAAGTAAAGCAAATAAAACAGTATCTGATACATAAGCATTAAACAGTCACAGCCTCTGCCTTCATTAAAAGCTGTGAGTCCTTGTCTTTCAAAAAATAGTTCTTTTGTATATAAAAATAATTTAGTTACAAACTGTATTACCTGGAAAGCTAGATTCTGACAGAGATCACCGTTCAGGTACAACACGTAAAAGCGGTTACACAGGGCATGAGAATGATATAAAAGACATTTTTACATACTAGTTTACCTTCCTGGTAAATTCTGTGGTTGCTTCCATAAGTTTCTTTTCTTGATCTGTAAACTAAAGGATATGATGAATCAGCAGGTTAAAAAAAAAAAAAGTAGAAAGAATTACAAAGGAATGAAGTACCAAGAAAGCACATTTAAAAACAAATTACCATATCAGTTACTCTGCTCCTTTCTAGGTTGATGTCCAGTTTATTGTCTGCTCTGATTTGACTGGTTTCATTCTTTAAAGCAAATCAAAATGTTAAAACATCTCATCTGTTCTGAAATTAGTAAAATATTCTGAAGTGAGAAAAGTACTTAAATAAACTTACCATCAGTTGCTGCTTAACTTGTTCCAATTCAGTTTTCATTTTCTATGTATATTAAAAAAAACAACACACATGCAATTGACATTATACCAAACATCTATGGCATGGTTTATTCAACATATCTGAAATCCCGCAAGACCAAAAACTGGACAATCTATCCATTTCTAATCAAGCATTAACAAACTACACAAAAAAAGAATATTTTATATTAAAAAAATTCTTACGAACAGTAAAATATTTGTTCTACTTACTTTACTACTTTTAAACCATGACTGATATTCTAAATTTAAAAATACTTAAGCTAGTAAACAAAATTCCAACTGAAGTACAAAGTTTTCTTTTAACTGACAAAAGTTAGCACAGAATTACGTAAAATGGAAAATGTCACATTACTTTAAATTGAGAACATTACATTGAGCTGTATGAGAAATTTTATATAATATAGAGCTCAAAGATTTTCCCTTCCATGTGACTTATATATGTATAAGATATAACCCTTAATCGTTGTTCAAGAAACTGGTTTATACATAGAAACATTGGTTACGGTTAAACATTAGTATTTGATCTAAAAACCTGATAATTATTGAATAACCATGTAAAATCATTATTTGGTCCTCTTCCTCACCAAGTGGAATACATGTGAAATCAGCTTTTAGTATAAACCAAAACTTCTACTACCTGATTCTCTGCTCTCAGATTTGCAAATTCACTTTTTTCTAGGATGACCATGTCTTTCCTGATGGAGTCCAAATGAGACATTAGTTGTTGTACTGTTATTTCCTGGAAAGCAAAATTAAAATAACATAATGATACAGAATGTCATCACTTTACACAGAACTGTTTTCATGGAATGAGAAGAATCTGCTACAAAGTATAATGTTGCTTGGCTAACTAAACCAAACCAAACCATATGAAAACTGTATATCAAAATGAAAAGGAGGGGGGGGTCAAGATGGCGGAAGGCCAGGTGACCACATTTCGGTGAGCTCCCTGAAGAGAGCTGAATTCCAGCAAAAAAAACACTACAAGACCACCAGGAACACCCATGAAATCAGCCTGAAATGTGATATTTCCCACTTCTGGACCGCCAGGAGAGACAAGGAACATCGGCAAAAAGGTAGAAACAAATTGGAGGGTCTGGAGGCTTGCCCCCAGAGACAGGGGAGTGGGGGAGGAAGCCCGCAGAGCTGAACCATTGAAAACAAATACCCGAAAACGAAAGTGCTCTGTGAGTGAGGAATAACAGCAGATTACGGCCTGAATTGGGGCTAGAAAGAAACGGGAACACAGCGGAGCCCGGGGCAAGGCAAGGAGACTTCTTAAAAACTTTTTTTTCTTGTCCCGTTGCCCGGGGCCCATGCGTGCGCCCGCCCGGCGCCGCCCCTGCGCACGTACCAGAGCCCCCAGAGCCGAGCCGCCGCAGCTGCCCCGAAAGCAGGGAGCGTGGATTCTATTTTTACGCCGCTGCCCTTCTCTCCCGTTTCCCTCCACACCGTGGGCTTCGCCCCCCCAAGGGAAGGCGTTTTTACAGACTTGTGTGGGACCGGAGAGGCCGCGCGTCCCAGGCCACAAAGTCGCGTGATCCAAAAGGAGTTGTGGCTTTGAGGTGCGGGAGTGAAACGACAAGCGGGGGCGGGGGCAGAAATCAATACAACCTCTGCACCAGCCCAGCTGTGACAGACTGCCAACCGGGAGGCTGGAAAGAGCCCCTCTCTGTGTAGAGGTTCGCTCTGGGAGGGAGGTCTGGGCACAGACATCCTGCTCCGATGGACTGAAACGGAACGGCACGCCCCGCCCCCAGAAAGCAAGCCAGAAGCTCAGGAGGACAACATTCCAATGCAAAACCCCAAATCGGGGGGAAAGGGAATTTATTAAACTCCTGGCACGGACTACAAGTACCAAAAGCCCTACAACTCAATGAAACAGTTTTCCACCTCATTTACCTTTTTTAACTTTTTTTATTTTTACTTTTAAAGCTTCCACTTTAAGCTTAAAAATACATTCTCACGGTTTTTCTTCTTTCAATTTTTAGCCCTTCTTATCACAACGTGATACCCAATACAACACCCCATAACATTTTTTATTTTTAATTTTTTTTTAATTTTTTAAATTTTTTTTTACCCTGAAATTTTTTCAAACACACCCCTGTATTTTCTGCTTTTGTTGTTGCCTCTTGTTTCCCTATTCACTCCCTCCGTTTTTCCCTTTCTTCTCTCCTCTTTCCTTTATTCTCTTTTACGTGTACATGTAGATACAAGCTTCAAGTCATCCCACATCCCTATTCAATACTACCCCTATATACAATCGGTTCTAAGCCCCCTAAATCTTTAGAAAGTGGGCTCCTCCAACAATAACAACAAGACAAACTCGGGAGCGTCTAAAACGCATTCCTTGCCCACAAGGAGTGTCTGCCCTCACCTTCCCACTCTAGTTTGTCAGTGTATTTGTGTAATTGTCTTTGTTTTTATATTATATAAATACTGGTCTTGGGCGTCATATAGGTTGGACTTCGCTTTTTGATCTCTTCATTTACCCTTGATAACCCTTTTCTTTACCCTGTAACAGCTTTGTACCATATAAATCCTATCACCGGGCCCCACTCTGGCAGGGGTGTCTTTTCTTGCTTCCTCTCTTCTGTTTTCTTTTTTCTTTCTCCTCCCTTTTCGGTGGTGAACTCTGGTTGCTCCAAAACCTTCCAATGACCAATCCACCTAGATAGTGGCTGATATATCTAGCCATACACCCCCCCTCAACCACTCCTCGCCACAATGACTCGGAGAAGGAACACCCAACAGAAGAACCCTGAGACTGCAACCTCGGTCACAGAATTACTGGAAATGAACATAAACAATATGACAGGTATGGAATTCAGGGCAGCAATCGTCCAAGCAATAGTCAATTTAGAAAAGAACATTAGTCTCAAAGTGGAAGCCATAGTAACAGAAGTGAAAGCTGAGGTTAGAAAGGCTTTAGATGAGATGCAATCTAATTTAAATATGCTAACAGCCAGAGTAAATGAAGCTGAAGATCATATCAGCGATTTAGAAGACACATGAAATAAGAAGGAGGAGCAAGAGAAGTCTTGGAACAAACAACTAAAATCCCAAGAAAACAGAATAAGGGAAATGAATGATGCCATGAAACGCTCCAATATCAGAATTATTGGAATCCCTGAAGGAATTGAGAGAGAGAGAAGCCTCGAAAATATTGTTGAACAAATCATGGATGAAAATTTCCCAAATCTGAGGAATGAAACAAATTTTCACGTCCTAGAAGTAGAGAGGACAGCCCCAAGATCAATGAGGCCAGAAAAACTTCCAGGCACATAATAGTAAAATTCTTAAATCATAAAACCAAAGAATATGTCTTCAGGGCAGCTAGGGGAAAGCGATCCCTTACCTATAGAGGGAAGACCATCAGAATAACGTCAGATCTTTCCACAGAAACCTGGCAAGCCAGAAAGGGCTGGCAAGACATATTCAGGAAGTTACATGACAAAAATATGCAACCAAGGATAATGTATCCAGCAAGGTTGACATTCAAAATGGAAGGAGAAATAAAGAGCTTCCAAGACCCCCAAGGTCTAAAAGATTATGCAACCACTAAGCCAGCACTACAAGAAATACTAAGAGGGGTTCTTTAGAGGAGAAACGAACCCAAGAGTGACACAAAACAGAAATATACAGAGGTAACTTATAGAAGCATGAACTCCACAGGCAACATGATGTCAATACAAACATATTTATCAATAATCACCCTCAACGTGAATGGCCTAAATGCTCCAATAAAAAGACACAGGGTTGCAGACTGGATAAAACGACAGGACCCATCCATATGCTGTCTACAAGAGACTCATCTTGAATCAAAAGACACTTACAGATTGAAAGTGAGGGGATGGAAGACCATCTTTCATGCCAATGGACCCCAAAAGAAAGCTGGGGTAGCGATTCTCATATCAGACAAATTGGATTTTAGTCTAAAGACTGTAGTCAAAGACACAGAAGGACACT